>VWZK01015060.1:0-148180 GCA_013396935.1 Baryphthengus martii | reverse complement strand
TTGCTTCTGTGCTTTGGAGCAGGTGTGTGAAGAGCAACAGGTAAACACTGCAATTCTTTTTCTTAAAGCATCTCTCTCTCTCTCTCTGCTGCGTTTCATGAAATCAGGGAATTTACAGCAACTCCTCTGACTCTTTTGTGAGTCTCCTTTCTCTTTCCTTATAGCCTGAGCCAGTTCTGGCTTGTGTAGGCTGCAGGTTCTTCCTCATTCCTGGAAACTTCGGGAGTGCTTAATGTTAAACTGGACCCAGCTGCTCAGGCTTTCTTCACATGGCAAGTTAGCTTGGAGATTTGGAAGGGAGGGCATACGAGAGACACTTTGGGAACAAATTCTGAAGATCTAGAGTCAGGTTACCCTATGTGCACATGCCTGTGTGTCTGTGATGGTAAAGATCCTACTCCTTTAACTCACCCACTGCTAGGAAATCTCTCAGTCCCCAGCTTCCTTAAAGGGCTTCAGCTCTGTTCCTTCCCATAAGATGATCAGCGCAATCATATTGATTCACTAAGTAAAATAGGCTTTGAATATCGTATAATTTACTACTCAGGTGGAATCAGCAACAATGCCAATTAAGCCAAAAGGTTAACAAGTTAGAAAACAGTAGGAAAGTGGAATGAGGCGCAACCATTTAACAATGAAGCATTTATGATTTTTGAAGTACTACTTCTTTCTTGAGACACATGAGAAAATAACAAAATGCCAGAAGATAAAAAGAAAATTTGGAGAGTTGTGTGCCATTGCCCTCAACACTGGGCAGTCTTAGTCTCATTCAAACACTTCTTTCAAGTTTGTTTTTTTTCTCCCCTTTCCTCCTACTTTAACCTGCATCCTAGTTCACATAATGTCACCTTCTTGATAGTTGGTTTCTTACTTTTGATTAAACAAATTAGCACATTAGGTGAGCAACCCAGACACATTTCCAAATATCCTTTTTGTTCTGTATTGATTCCTGCATAAAAAGTAAACTATTCGCATTCACTGTCCATGCAGAGATCTGCAGGTAGGTACTGGAGTGCTGTCTTACCATTTCAGAATGTGTTTTCTTGAGGAACAGCAAAGCTGATGAGTGTTACTGAATTCTGACTGTGCAGGTACAGAGGTGTTCTGTGTGCATCCTGTGTGCAAACATAGGAGCTGCTGCACCCATCCATTGTGAAGAGCAGGACAGCTGTCTTCTACAGGGGCTAATGCGTGTTCCTTAGTAGTAGGTATAAAAATCACTTCTCTGTTTAATGACTCAGGTTGGATCAGTGAATAACATTTCTATCATACTATCCGTGGAGAGCAGCTTTATTGTCTGAAGTAAGAGAACTGAGAACAAACTAGGATTTCATTGTTACTGGTATGACAGCACATACTGTGCTTCATCACTTGATGATCTCTAACCTTTTGCTGGCTTTTACAAAGCTACTGTACTATTGTCACATCCCATAGCAATTGATTTTCTGTTTTTCTCTTTTCATCTTCCCAGAAACTCTAATGCATAAAGTTTCCTCTAGTTTCTGTCATTCAATCTGGACTTGGAACCAGACAAAATATCACAATTTTAGTTTGTGGAGGATTTTGAATGTCATATTGGTGAATTGGGCTTTTTCTACCATTGTTCTGTAAAGTATTTCTCTTGCTCTATTTTCTGAAGGATACTAGCACTTGAGAAGGAAATCATACAGTTAATAAGTCCTGGGACTGTCTACCCTACTAGTCTTGATAACGTTAGAAAAAATTGCGACTGGCCTTTGCCAGGCGAGGAGAGAGGCCAGAATGCAAAGTGTAGAATTACAAGGGTAAATATTCCTGTACATGAGGCTTCCCAGCCAAACTGGGGCATCTTGAATGTGATTTTACGCAGGGTTCTTATACCCCTTGTGCGTTCAGATACAACACAATTTGACTAATCACTAACAACACCTACACTACTGATTACTAATCATAGTAAAACTTTATAGAGTAACTGTTATTTCTGCAGCATTCTTGCTGCTTATCTATTGATCCAGTTGTCTCTGGAGTCAGTTTTGCTGTAGTTACTCCCAGACAACGCTGGGAGGGTTCCAGAGTGTTCTAGAGTGTGTTAGAGGGGCTGGGATACTGTTGTTATCTTGGTTGTCCAGAGGCATCTTTTATCCTTCATGAACAGCTCTAACCTTCCAAGAAGCAAAACCCTTATTTCAAGGGCCAGGCTGTACTTTGTTTTGCTTAGAATCATAGAATCATCAGGGTTGGAAGGGACCTTGAAGATTACAGAGTTCCAACCCCCCTGCCAGTGTATTAACAAAGTTAATACACTGTCATACTATAAAGACTGATTAGTTATAGTTAGGGAAGGGAGTGACATCTGAGGATGATTTTAGTTTTCCTGTCTATCACTGTGGCAGATTTTTGTGACTTTAATCCATGATGTAAGTTGATTTTATTTATTTATTTATTTTTGTACCAGCACTGACCACATTGCTCACTTGTGATTTTTGTACTTGTCTTGCTACCTAGCACCTAATATGATCTTTCCTCTTATTACGTGGCAGATAAATTTATTTACATTTACTGACAGTTACTGATGAGTGCCTTGGGACAATGCTAACAATGTATTTTGTCTTTCTGTTACTGACAAATGAACTCTTAAGTTTCATATGCTATCAGGATCCACTCCTATTCAACAATGTATTGAACAGATCTCAGCAATATGAAGAGAACTAATATAATCTAGATAGGCTGGGAATATTTTATTTTACTTCTTACTGTAATGATCTTAGTCCACACAGAAACAGTAGAATTGTTACGTGCTCTTGCTTAAACTACAGCTGTCATTGAAGACAACTGGCTGATGTCCCCATCCCCAGCTATGCATTCAGTGGTACACTCTTCGAGATTATTTTTGCTACTAACGCATAATATACCATAATCTCCCAGAGATTTGTTTCTTGCTACATACTTTTAAAGAGCTTGTGGGAACTTAGCTTTTTTTTATTTTATTTTTTTGCAAGATGTGCCTGCTGCTTTACGCTTTGTCAGTGGTCAGAAAGCAATGGTGTAGTTGACACGTGAGCTCCCTGTTCTGAAAGTTGCCACTTTCTTTCAGATCTGGTGATCCCTTTTGTTATAATGCGGTAGTATGTGTCTTCCCTTGATACTACACTTGGGCAGGTTGTCTATGTCTCGCAGCTTTGCTATGAGGCTTCTTCCTCAGTGGCTTCTCTTTCTCTTTTTATGTCTTATTTCAAAGTGCAAGGGGAAACTCTGAAGAATTTTTCTGTCACTTGCCTGAAGCACCTCTACAGTAACAGTTTCCTCTCCAGCCACTTTCCCATTTTTATGTTTAATAACGGAGTTTCTTCTCAGTGTTACCAGTTAATTACACAAAAGCCCTAAATATTTCAGTCTATGTTACTGCTTTGCTGTCATCTCTTCTGAGCCCTCTCTTGAGCTTGCATGGGTGGAAAGTAGAGGTGGTTTCTCTCTAGCCTTCTATTTCAGATATCTGTTTCATCTGTCACTCATTTTAATTCCAAAGCTACATGTTATAACCCTCAGTAATATTTGTCATCGGAAATAAAACTAATGATTATGAGGATGGAAGGAGTTTTCCGTCATGAAAGTATGAAATATATTACGTAAGAATTTCCTGAAATATTAACATTTAGAGATCTTATTTCTGATGTAAATCACATACTGCTTCCTACTTTTGGATGTACATTTGCTTGAAAATTTGCCTGTTGTTGAATCTTTATGAACTTGAAGATAGATTTGTACCAAATGATAAAGTAGGAGTGTTAAAACATTCTTCAGGTGAGATGCAGAACTGTACTCTGTGTGTGCTGTATGCCTTCAAACACACATTACGAGGTGATCATACATGTTGGAGTATGATTGCTGGTTGTTACCAGCTCACCACAATCAATTCCTGTAGTAATACCAGTAAGTTGACCAGAAATTAAGTTGTGAATAATCTTTTTGTTGTGTTGCTCCCAGAGCACCCGTCTGATGCCTGAAGTCCTTTATCCAGTTATGGAGAAACTGAAGATTTTTTTTTTTTAAAGAAAAGCAGTTCCCTCTTTCTCCCAAGCCAAAGCAAAATATCAGATAAAAATCTGCTGGAGTATTTTGAGTACTGCTGATAGAAGAAATTTCTGGCAGTCCAGTAAGACTGCTATTTTTCATGAGCTGTCCAAGTCAGGGAAGTTTACTCAATTTTTCAAGTCTGCCTACTTTTCCAGATCCTTAAAGCTGACCTTGTAGCTGTGTCTTAGTACTTGTTTATAGCATCCTTAGCAACCACTAAGAGCTGAAAGTCATACCAAATTTAAAGTCAGATCAAAGGCTCACAAGTCAAGAATAGTTGATGCTTTTTCTGAATTATTGCACTGAAAGCTTGTTTTTTTCTGGGCTGCTTGCTTTCTTTTTTTGTTTGTTGGTTTTTGTTTGTGTGTTTGGGTTTTGTTTTGGTTTTTGTTTGTGTGTTTGGGTTTTGTTTTGGTTTTTGTTTGTGTGTTTGGGTTTTGTTTTTCCAATCTTATATCACAGCCTATAATAAATGTTTGGCTGCTGGAACCTAGTTATTTCTGGTTCAACTAATGATGAACAAACCAGAATGGAAATGGCTTCTTTCTCTTTGCTGTTTTATGACTCCTTTGAGTTAGTTGGAAGATACCACAGCAGGGCTTTGCTCCCATATTGACTCCCCTGTGATTGCAGAGTGGTGTGTTTTTGTTTGGTTGGTTTTTTGTTTTCCAGGTCTTTTTTCCCCTTATGTTGGCCTTTCCAGCCTTTGCCACATTAAACAGCCAAGTCTGTTAGATTTGTGCTGATATTGCTACTCATCCCCAGTAGCAAGGCTGGTGCTGTTGCAAGGCTGCAAGACCCCACACAATCATGAAGGACTTTGCTGCCTTGGTGTGAACAAAGGACAACCACCATTGTTCGCGGCCGCTCCTGTCCATGACAGCAGTGTGATGGCCAAGGGTTGTGGTATTTGGAAGTTAGGAGACAGGTTCTCCACCTTCCTCTCTGACCCCGAGCCTATTTTCAAGGCATCAGTGCAAAAGTCACTTCTGCAATGCTCTTCCTACATCAGTATCTTTTTCCATAGGCAAATAAAACCAGGACAGCCCTTAGGTGTGCAGCCAGCAGTTGTCCCAGAAGGTGAACAAGGGAGGAGTGAGACAGAGGAGTGTGAATACTCAGGAGAGAACCTTATCTAACAAAAGTGAGGATGGTGCAAAGTGTGACACGAATTCTTGTGATGGCTTTTTTTTTTTGAGTGGCTTCAGGGAACTTGAGGAATTGACAGGCCAGTAAGGCACAGCTGATACACAGGAGCAGGACATCTAAATCAGATTAGAGGCTGGTGGACCCCCACCAGAGGTACAGACACATTCAGCAAAGAGGTGCTGCTTCTCTTGCCCATTGCTGTGCCAGTGCTTAGTGACTTTGACCCCTAAACCCCGTCTCATTTCAGGGTGAAGCGAGCACCCGGTACTCAGGCTCCTTCCCAGCCCCAGCAGTAGGTAACTTGTGCAGGATTCTATATCCTTTCCTTGTTGCGCTATTCCCGCCGCGGCAAACCTCGGACAGGGCGTTTCCAGGCGGGGGCTGAGCGCGGCAAAGTTTAACTGGGAGCTCCCTCTCCCGGCCACGGGCCGCTCTTGGGGCCTGGGCCCGTCGGGCTGCGCCGGGGTGTCCGGCCCGGCTGGTCGCGAAATAAAGCTGGTTGCCCTCGCTATAACTCAACAGGGTAGGGCTGGGCAGGGACACTGCTAGGAGTCTTGAAAAATGGGGGTAGAAAAGCCCAAGTGCCAGGTTCTGCCTTTATCTCATGCCGATGAAATGCAAACAGGGTCGCAGTATAGGATTTTCTCTGTCTCAGTGACATCTGCTCTCGTTTTTACCCACCCGGCTTGACTTAGTATCTGTCTTCCACTGGCCCGGGCTTTGCCTTGTTTCTTTGTGGAGAGAAGCATAGCGATTTCTGTCTCGCACTTCTTCAGCCTTAAGAAAGACAGGACAGGAGAAAACATCTCTGCGGCCTTCGCTCCTCCACAACAGCAGCAGCTCAGTCTCGTCTTTCTGGGTTCATTCTGTGCTTTGTATCTGTCATTCTGACAGAAACTCACTGTCCCTGGGATATTCTATGAAACAAAATGGTTTGGGAGCAGACTGAGTTACTGCATCTGTGCTGTTTAACAGGTACCTTCAAGTGATCTTTTTTTTGTGCTTTTGATTCTTGCTGTGCATGACTGCAATCTCCACATTAGCTTAAATGATTCGGAAGAGTATAAAGCTTAAAAGAATTGGCAATATACTAATCTTGAATATCACCAAAACAAGTAATTTCCCTACTGATTATCCCCAATTTAAAATGGAGTGGAGAAGTAGTTGTTGACATGAGGGTAACGGTGATCATTTCTGGCAGAACAACAGAGTGGATCTGTTCAGTGGGTGTGGGGAAATAAGGGACATGTTGAGGGAAAAGAAGGCTAATTTGGAGGAGGTTTATCACTGAAGCGTGGAAGGGAATAGTGAGCAGGATGGTCCTCTGTGTATGGAAGTTAACTGGTTTTAGGAGGACAAAATGCGTCTGGGGTCATGACAGAAAAAACAGTGGGAGGATAATGATTTTGGAGTAATGTCATGGTAATGGGATTCTTGTATGACTAAGGACAAGAGATGACTGGTTTGAAGAGAAGTGTATGTCCAAAGATTGAAAACAGCTTGAAAAACTACAAAGTGGGGAAATCCTAGGACAATCATACCACATCAGGTTGTTGGGGTTTATTAACTTCTTTTAACTGTCCTTCACTACTAGGAAATATCCTACTTCTCATTCTTGTTTAATTGTCCTGTAGCCCTGGGTGAGTGGTCTGTTGTTGCAGAGTAGGAAGGAGTGCATCCATCACAAGGACAGCATGCCTGAGCATGACACACAGCTTCCCACTTGCTCTGCAGACCTGTTGTACATCTTGTAGCCCACAGCCACAAGGAATGATCGTGTTGGTGCCCACTTAGGGTGGTCAACATAAGTCTGGCCTTAGCTGTTTTTGCTAGGCCTTATCCTGTCTGACAGGATAACTGAGGGCTCTGTACAGATCTTGAAAGACTTCTCTATGGCTTTGGTATTGAGTGAGATGAGGACGCTTACTGAAAAGATGAATACCAGCTGACATCCTGATGCTGAGAACAATATCTCTGGTAAGCATGATGTGATACAGTCATGATGCTAGACAGTTTTTCTGTGTAGATACACTGCTGAAATACTTCTGGGGTGTCATGAGGTGCTGTAGGATGAGATAGCCACAAGAGCCACAGGAAAAAGCCACTTTATGGCTTGACTATTTGTTCAGGGAAAGCACTCTGTGGAACTCAGGAGCGTGCTCTTAAGTTGCTCATGATCAACAGATGAGCTAAAGAAACAACAAGGCATCCTTCAACATAGTAAAACAACAGAGATCTTGGACCAGATAAGAGGCTATGCTAAAATAACGCTAACTGCTGTGTATCCTACATGGTGATGAGGCTGTGACAAATGTAACTTGCTAATCAGATCTAGTAAAGGGCTTGTTTGAAGGCTTTGCTTCCTGATAACACACAGTGACTCGTTAGGGCTTCCTGAGCTTGGGGACTTGAGAAGAGGTAAGTTTCACGTGAGAAAAGTGGCAATATAGTTGTTTTTACAGCCTCTCTGAGGAAGTCCTGTTTCCAACATGTGAGCCACAGCCCGGGCACCATTCACCTGGGCAACACGAACTGGAAAGCTGAGACACACTGCGCAACAGGAAGTTGACTGCCGTTCCTGGATGTATGTCTTTGGTTGGAAGAGATCTTCAAGATCATCTAGTCCAACCTTAGACCAAACACTGCATCTCACCGCTAAACCATGGCCCTATAAGCACCAGGTCAACACTCCATTTAAATACCTCCAGGGGTGGTGACTCCACCACTGCCCTGGGCAAACTATTCCAATGTTTAATGACCCTTTCAGTGAAGAAGTGTTTCTTAATGTCCACTCTAAACCTCCCCTGGCACAGCTTGCATCCATTACCTCTGGTCCTGTCACACACCACCAGGGAGAAGAGGCTGTCCCCCTTCTCGCTCCAACCCCCTTTCAGGTAGTTGTAGAGAGCGGTAAGATCTCCCCTCATCCTCTTCTTCTCCAGATTAAACAACCCCAGCTCCCTCAGCTGCTCCTTGTAGGACTTGTGCTCTAGGCCCTTCACAAGCCTCGTTGCTCTTCTCTGGACACGCTCCAGTACTTCTATGTCCTTCTTACAGTGAGGGACACAATATTCAAGGTGTGGCCTCTCCAGTACTGAGTACAGGGAGACAATCACATTTCTATTCCTGCTGGCCACAGTGTTTCTAATACAAGCCAGGATGCCCTTGGCCTTTTTGGCCACCTGGGCACACTGCTGACTCATATTTAATTGACTATCAATCAACACCCCAAGGTCGCTTTCCAACTTGCAGCTTCCCAACCTCCCATCCCCAAGTCTGTAGCTTACCACGGAGTTGGTACGACCCAAGTGCAGGACCCGACACTTGGCCTTGTTGAACCTCATACAATTAACCTTGGCCTAATGATCTAACCTGTCTAGACTCTGCTGTAAAGCCTCCCTATGCTCTAGCAGGTCGACACGCCCACCCAGTTTGGTGTTATCTGCAAATATGCTGAGGGTACCCTCAATTCCCCTCATCCAGATCGTTAATAAGTATATTATTAAAGAGAACAGGCTCCAGTACTGAGCCTTGGGGAACAACACTTGTGACCGGTTACCAGTCAGATTTAGCTCCGTTCACTACCACTCTTTTGGCCTGGCCATCCAGCCGGTTTTTTATCCAGCGCAGGGTGTATTTGTCCAAGCCTTGCACCATAAGTTTCTGAAGGAGAATGTCCAAGGCTTTACTAAAGTCCAGGTAGACAATGTTCACAGCTCTTCCCTCATCCACCAGGCCGGTCACCTTGTTGTAGAAGGGAGAACAGGTTAGTAAGGCAGGACATACCTTTTGTAAATCCATGCTGACTGGGCCTGATCACCTGGTTGTCTTGTATGTGCCATGTCATGGCACTCAATATGACCTACTCCATAACTTTCCCTGGCACTGAGGTCAGACTGATAGGCCTGTAGTTCCCAGGGTTGTCCTTTTGGCCCTTCTTGTAGATGGGCATCACATTTGCCAGTTTCCCCATCAGCTGGACCTCCCCGGTTAGCCAGGACTGTTGATAAATAATGGAGAGTGGCTTGGTGAGCGCTTCTGCCAGCTCCTTCAGTACCCTTGGGTAGATCCCATCCGGTCCCATAGATTGTCTGTCTTTTCTCTTTTCTGTGTCTATATATGACTGTTGCTAGCTAAAGACCACTGTTCTGTTGAGCTTGCTCCCATCATGGCAAAAAAGTGGAATGATGTATGAAAAATAACTTGGGTTCCTCACGTCAGTTGTACGTCTGGGAAAATCATGTCTTCCTGTAGCATGTTCTATGTTTGTCTCTTGAGATCTGTTCAGACCTGTGATAGCTGGTAAGAAAAGCTTCATCCAGAATCACATTATGACACCTTTTCACTAACACGGTGTCTGTATCTCTTTGAAAATGGATGAAGAAAGTGATCCTAGAATTGCAGAGAAATGACCACTTGATACCAGGCCAGATCACTTGAATACCTGTAACCCCAAATGCATTAATGTCTTCATGGATATCAATTCCTCTTCTTTCCATTCATTTAATCTTATGAGTCATCCATTAGTCTTGCAGTTCTCCACAGCAAAGCCAACGGGTTACAAAATAGGGGGAAATGCTTTTAATTTTTTTTTGGTTTTTTTTTGTTTTCAGTTTTGCATGCTTCTGCATCACATTACATGCTTGCAGCTAGCTGTTTGAATGTTCTTCAACACGAACCCAAGTTCATTGTGCACTGACTCTGGAGAGTCTGGTTTGTTAATTGTCCGCAGCCTGATGCGAGTCTGGCCAGTTCAGAGAAGAAAAGACAGAGTGAACTAGGGAATTTTGCTCGTCGTGGTATTTTATTTCAGTTGGTGAAAGCTGTTGAAGTTTGTTAGGTGCTCCAGGAGGAATTAAACATCTTGGCAGTGCAGTGAGAGATGAAATTTTACGTGGGTAAGGCTACAATAATGTCCATTGGCAAACATAATCCAAGTTTTAATTCACCTGCCTGGGCTCTGTATTTGCGGTCTCCTCTGAAGACAGAACTTTTGAATAGATGTTAGCGCAGCCAGTTTAATGAAGCGTATAGCTGCAGTTTTAAAAAGGTAACTGAGCTGCTTGTGTGTTTGAAAAAAATAATATAGTAACACAGGGCATATTCTGATACATAGATATCCTGGTAGAAAGTTAATGAAGAACATACACCACAAAATGAACATTGCAGTTGTTTCCTGCTGAGAACAAGAACTCAGCAGGTCAAAAAGAATGATCTGCTTGCATGGATATTAAAAGTGCCTCAGATTAAACAATGTGAGGGAAATACTTAGCTTACGTCTCTGAAAAATACAAATAGCATAGACTAACTCCTTTTTGAGTCATGGAAGGAAGTGTTATGGACATGGTTATTGTTGCTTAGAGGTTTGTGTTTGTTTGTTTTTGTGTTTGTTGTTTGTTTTGTTTTTTTTTACATCTTTCCTTTGAAGCATTGGTACTGACTGCTGCCAGCAGGACAGAACATCAGAATGGACTTCAGGTTTGATCCAACCAGGAAATAAATGATAATTTGATAGCAAAATTACATTGGTACATGGTATGTTGCTCTAATATCGATGAGCTCTCAGATAGTACTTAGTTTTGGTCATCCCTCCTTTAAATAAAGTCACTGACATCCTGTTAAATGCTAGATTTGTGAAAGTTTGTCCTGAGTTGGACAATATTTTATTCAACAGGAGATAGCTCCAGAAAATCTAAAACTCAAATGCAGGATGCGAGGTTTAAAAAGAGTCTGGAAAATTCTGCACTTCTGAGAAGTGCAAATTTTTGGCTCTCAAATTGGTAGAGTATGTGAAAAGCATTTTGACCTTTTAAAGTGAGGAGTGTAAGGATATACCAGAAAACATTAGGAGAACCAAGGGCAAACACTAAATTTACAGGTTGTGTAACACTCTTAACGTTTACAGTGAGTGCTTTAAAGCAATAGAAGGAGGAGATACAAACATTTTCAAAACATACTTCTCCCATTACAAATAGACATTACAAGGTAGACAATACTGCCTTTTCATAAGGTGGTCAAATGACACTGGGATTTAAGTACCTTGCTTCTTGATTTGCCTTTTCAGTGCCAGGTTACAACCCAAACACTTTTTCCTGGAGCCATTATCACACCAGACAGCACAACTGTGGTTTCTAATTTCTCCTCAATTTGCCAGTCTGGATTTGCTTTTGTTTTGCGAGCATTATTATGCTGGGAAGAAGTGTTGTTCTGAACAGTCTAAAGGTGAGATTCTCTTTATTGCAGGCTATAGCATTATAGGAAGAGCCAAGGTAAATTCCCAGTGACCACACCTGGTGCTTGGGCGTGAGAGAAGAGTTCAGTCACCAGGGCCTGGCCAGCCCTTGTTCTGCAAAGCGCGTTATGGGGACTGCCCACGTAACTGTTTTGCAGTATGGGCTCTCAGGCATGAAACTGAAGCCAGTTATTTCACAAGGACCCTTGAAGGCTTAAGGATTCCCTATGAGGTCTGAGATCTGTTCCTGTTAGAGTATCCTATCTTTTTGCTTCCAGCCTGGAGCTACCAGTGTTGTGCAAGTCGGTGCTGGTTGGGAATTTGAAGCGCCTTGTGTCACTTCTTCAAAGTTTTGCTTGGATGCAGTGGCCTGGCTGTATGCTCACGTGGATTTACCTCAAAGCTTGTGCAAAACACTAGGGCCAGATTTTGCAAAAGAATCTCACATTTGACTGTTCCCAAAGGGGACTGTGGCAGTTGTTGTTGTCTGGAGAGAGCTTTCAATGAGAGGCACCATTACTGACTGTGCTTCGTGGTACTGACCTTGTATCCATCTAATTCCTGAGACACTAGCCTGATACATTTGGTTGTTTTCTTTGAGGAGGGAAGATAGGAGAAAACTTGTTTTCCCACAGTCTTGTTATATGCATTTATCGCTTTAGTTGGCAAATTGCATGCCTTCTATAAATCTGCTGCATGGCCTGTTCCTTGAATCTAGATCACAGTTGTTGAGGAAACAAATCAAAGGCTATGACTTGATCCTCAACTGATGAAAAATGGGGTTTGAAGCCAGCCAGTTTTTGCTAGCTAAGAACTTGACTTCTGCACTTTTTAAGAGCCTCTTTCTTTTTTAGCATTTCTTGTGATGGGAAAAAATTATGAAGTAAAAAGAGAAAAGACATCCAACTGTTCTCATGTGTGACTCTTCCAAAACACAATTGAAGGTTGAGGAGGAGGAGACATAAATAGTGTTTGGATGGGAAAACAGTAAAGCTTTGTCACTGGGCTATTTGCTGGTGTAGTGTAATAGAGCAAGGACTTTGAAATCTTTGGCTGCCATAGAGGAGTTTTGCTCCTCTAGCCAGGAACAGCTCTAGTCTCGTCATTGTGGAGTTAGGTTCTGGCTATATTGTCAAGTGTTCAGAGGACTGCTGCTGAGTGCAGGCTATTCATCACCACCTTCAAAGCTGCACCTACAAGCAGTGTCTCATCCGTAGTGACTCCCTTAATGCAATCGAATTCTGAGTGGCTGCTGTTCCTTTTGAAAAGAACACTTCATTGTTTAAATGTATAAGAGTATCAACCTTTACTGATTTGCAGTCTGTGCTCTGCACTTGTAGCAAACTGCTGATTACAGCTGCCTGTTTTGTGGTGAACCTGTGGGAATGAAGGTAAAGAGCCACAACTGTGCCTCTGAACATTACAAAGGAGTTATCCTCAGCCAAAAATGTATGGCTCTTGAAAGCTACAGTAAAGATGACTAGTCTCCAGTCAGATGGTATCTTGCAATTACACATCATTGCCCTTGAGTCAGTAAGACCACCGGTGGCACTCCATTTGCTAGAGCATGTTGGTACAACCTGGTGCTATGCTCTACTTCGGTGCTAGAATAATTAGATGCTGTAGTAACTCAGCTGGTGGGTGAAGTGTTATGTCTCTTCCCAGCACTGCCATGGATCGCTGGCTTATCTAGCAATTTTCAAGGTACAAATGTGATGATCTAGATGTTGTTTTCTCTTTCTCATTGCATAACTTGTGTCATTCAGGCCTTGTACCTCCCAAGCTATCCTACTACCCTGTGAACAAATAAATGGCTTTTTTTCTTTTTTGTTCCTTTTTCTTTTTTTTACCTTTCCTTTGTTTTTCTTTCTGTTTTTCCTTCTCTTTTTTTTTTTAATGAAAAAAATCCCAGTCATTTCTCTTTGACTAGAATTCTATTTCTTGTGTTAAGTATACATCTTGGGGAAAGGAAGGCAGGTTGCAGGTTCTTGAAGCAGCCGATCTAATTCCTGTTTTGCTGAAAAATGTGTATATGCTTCCACGAGAACTCCTGCAGCTTGCACTGCGTAATTACTGTCCCGTTGGCAGACTCAGATGAAAGTCCTGCTAACTGTATACAAATGGAAAAGGAGCTGTCCGATCTTACAATGGGAAGAATTAAAAATGTTTTTCACTGGTGCTGTTACTGTAGAGATACAGAGACAAACCCAATAATTTTTAGCATATATTTATAGGCGCTGCCTGAGTGTGTCTGCAGAACAGCATGTCCTGTTACTCCTATAGGTTGGCTGGATCCATGGGTCCATGTTTTCCTATTGTACAGTTCACAGAACCTTCTCTCTCTCCTTCAGGGAGGATAAAATCCATTTAACAGCTACCAGTGGGGCAGTGTTCCAGGAGATTTGCTTTGTTACGATAGGCAATGGGCTTATTTTGTACAGGAACTGAAGTCTTACTGTGTATATGTGTGTGTGTGTGTGTGTGTGTATATATATATACACACACACAACATCTCCTAAAGATGATGTTCAGGTGCTGTTGAGTGATATTCATCCCCTGACAGAAAGTAAAAGCAAATATTAAGCCCAAACTTTCAGGTGAGTACCAGAAATGAGAGGAAGCACTTAAGTTGTGTGCATAGATGAAGCTCCTGAAGTTCTGCTGAGCTATGCACAAACATAAATTCTGGAGTGATGGACTATCTTTCAACCGTACCAGATAATTCTTGGCATCTTTTAGCATCCAAATGCCTGTTTTCTTAGTCAGGAGCCAGTATCTACTAGGACATGTAGAAATATCTTTGGCTACATCTGCTGGAGAAGAAAAACTAAGTCTGAGAAGCATGTGGTTTACTTTAAAACCTGTAGTGCCCCCTTGAATTTTCCAGAAGTTTTATGTTTAAGTGGGATTTTTGAGCAATCTGAAACTTTCAAGATCTGTGCAGGAAGGCTGATGAAAGGAGTTGTCATTGTGACCTCTCTGCCACTCGTCTCAGGATGCTGGATGTAGCCAGGCTGGCTGGTGTGCACTGAAATGGTCCTAACTCTGGGGCTGGCTGCCACAAAGTCTGGTGAAAAGTCTGATTTTTCAGAGCTGTTTATTCTAAGCTGGTTAAGTGGAAATTTGCCACTGTCCACATCCTCTCTATGTCCGAAACTTGATTGTTAACATTGATTTCTCAGAAAATGACCATAGGTTTTACAGACTTCTGTGATGTTTCCATCACCTTTTTTAGCTGAAATGCTTCTCTCAAAGAGAAGAGACTTTATCTCTGGTCTTTCTGGGAAAATTAAGAGGTGAAAAACTCATCTTTTTTTTTTCTTCTTCTTTTTCTCTTTTTTTTTTTTTCCTATAAGCCAATCAAGGATAAAATAACCATTCAGGCAAAAAGTCAGAGGGACATTTCAGATTTTTTTTTTTGAGGTTCCAATGATTTATTTATTTATTTCAATTGAAATTTCATCTGTAATGGAATATGATTCACATCCAATATCTCAGCGATTTATGTACTTGCACAATGGTGGTGTAGGCAATAACACATTTAATGTTTTGGTTTTTTTTTTTAATGGAGTTAATTGGATGCCTGGATGAAGAGAGTGTGTTAAAGAAAACTAGTTGGCTTAGGAATGGCCAACCAAGCCCCTGCATTGCCTAGTCCATGCTCTGAATTTCACACATAGTGATAACAGTGGCTGACACACAGGAAGGCTGTGCTGCTGTCCAATGAGATCTGGACAGGCTGGAGAGCTGCGCAACCTCATGGAGTTCAATAAGGACAAATGTAGAGTCCTGCATCTGGGGAGGAATAACACCAGGCACCAGTGCAGGTTAGGGGATGTCCTGCTGGAAAGCAGCCCCATGGAGAAAGACCTTGGAGTCCTAGTAGACTGTAAGTTGTCCATGGGACAGCAACGTGCCCTTGTGGCCAAGACTGTCAATGATATCCTGGGGTGCATTAAGAAAAGTGTGCCCAGCAGGTCTAGGGAAGTTCTTCTCCCCCTCTACTCTGCCCTGGTGGGACCACACCTGGAATACTGTGTCCAGTTTTGGGTTCCCCAATTCAAGAGAGCCAGGAACCTGCTGGAGAGAGTCCAACGGAGAGCTATGAGGATAATTAAGGTACTAGAATGTCTCTCCTATAAAGAGAGACTGAGAGAACTGGGGCTGTTTAGCTTTGAAAGGAGACGGCTGAGAGGGGATATTATTAATGTATATAAATATCTGAGGGCTGGGTGTCAAGAGGAAGGGGACAATCACTTTACAGTGGTGGCCAGCAACAGAACAAGAAATAATGGGTTTAAGTTAGAACATAGGAAGTTCCACCTCAACATAAGGAGAAACTTCTTTACTGTGAGGGTGAGGGAGCACTGGAACAGGCTGCTCAGAGAGGTTGTGGAGCCTCCTTCTCCGGAGACTTTCAAAACCCGTCTGGATGCGGTCCTGTGTGGCCTGCCCTAGGTGATCCTGCTCTGGCAGGGGGGTTGGACTCGATCTCCAGAGGTCCCTTCCAACTCCTAACATTCTATGATTCTATGATACCCAGTAGTCATAGATTGTTATATGGTGGTCAAAGTTGGTATTATTGGTCAGGTGTGAATGGACTGGCACATGGACATCCACTGCAGGCCTTTGGGGTGAGCTGCTGTAACCAGTGTAAATGTCTGTCTTCATTAGAGGCCCTCAGCACAGAGCCACTCCTGTCTGTCTAGTGCTTACCTTTCCTGTCCACAGAGTGTGAGGAGCCACCCTGCTGCAGGTTGTGAGGGCCCCAAGGACAGGGTCAGAAAGAGCAGCCCTTGGCCAAGCCCTAAGGCACCACTGATAATGGTAGAACAACCACCTCGGTTACTTCTGCCTTTTTGTGGGGGTCATATTTCCGTAGAGACTGGTGTTTTTCATTTAAGAAATCACTCCTTCAAATTTCATTTCAGATCTGTAGATATTGCTACTTCTGCCTTATACCTTTTTTTTTTTTTTTGCGGGTCAGCAGAGGATTTTAGTTTCTGAAATTTGTCCTTGTTGCTGCAGTTCACTAAGAGGATCCCAAAGGTGGGATCGCCAAGCGTACGGCCTCTAATGCTGACAGGAGTTTGTTTCTGTAGCAGAAATGGCAGTACGAGGGGACTGTGGGTCTCACAAGTGAAAGTATGGCTTGCTAAAGAGCACAGCGGTCTTGCGGCCAGGAAATAGCATTTCTTTGTGGCGTGACATACGTGGTAAGGTGGGGGAAAATAAGTATGTGATGCCGCGTACTTGGAGGGGAAATGTTAGCTGAGTGGAGGGATGAGGTGCGTGGGGAAGGATCTGTGAAGCGCATGGGTTGGAAAGGGTTTGTGTGCAAGTAGGTTCATGGGAGTGCTCTGAGTTAGCGAAGGAAAGAGTGGGCTTTGCTGCTGACTGCTTTGTGTGCTTAGTAACACCTTGGCTTGCAGAGGAGGAGAATGTGGAGAAGCAAGTGGTGTCGTAGGGTTCTTCTGAGGTAATAAATAGCCTGTAGTTTGAGGAGACTCATCTATAACCATAGCTGGCCATCTGAATGGTTGGAGTGGAGAAAATGCACACTGTTTCAGTTTCCTTCCCTTTCACTAGTGTCTCATTTTGTAAGCAATGGCTTAGGGTAAGACCTGCCTGGTGAAGGATCACAGAGGGATCAGAAACATCGACCCCAAACCATACACACTCCTTAGATTTGGCCTATAGAGGGTACTCTCTGGAGTGTGGAGGTTTCCAGAGGTTACATTTCAACTCCTGAGAGGCTGCTACATCTCTTATCTGGTGGTATTGAGCATTAGAGAGCAAGTAATTCAGGCAGTGAGTTTTAAGAGCATATGAATGCTTAAATAATCCCGGTTTTTGAATCCTGTGACAACTCTTGTGTTCTTGGCAGTCTTGGCTAAAAACCTTCAGATTCTTCCATCTTGCAGAGGTTCTTTCTGTGTGCTGTATTTGATAGGGCGATGCTCTACACCCCTCTGGGTTTGGACAGTGGTCTGTCAATGCAGTTTGCCTCATTTAGAGACATCTGGTTTGCAGTTAACTGTGTAGTATCCAGAGTACAGTTCAAAAGCACTGTTTACCTGGCAACATATTCCCAGGCATCTGTGGCAGATCAGTCGTGCTTGGTGCTCTGTGATATTTACCGTGCTGCAGATAGTTTGCTAGTCCCCAAGATGCATCCTGTGAAAGCCAGCTTGTAAAGCGAAATTCTTCTACTTTCAGGTTGCTGGTTTGGCTAAAAGAAATGGCTTTGCACTGAAAGGAGCGTTGAAAACCCATGGAGAGTGTGCGTGTGTGTGTGTGTGTGTAATTCAGGTGTACTATTTAAGGACAGGTTTATATGGCCCTGCCAGCTTCAGTGTGATGACTGTCATTGTGCCTTCTCTCTGTACCTGTGGCCGCCTTTTTCACTAACTTTTCAATCTCTGATTCCAAGTAAGTTTGTGACAAGTCCTCTGGCTTTTACCTGTTTCTGCATGCAGACCTTTTCAAAACAGCAGTAAACTTTCCAAAAGATGAATGCATGGAGAGCAATATGTAAGAATTTTGTCTTCATGGCATCCCACTGGCTTAGAGGATGCAGGAGGAATGTGATGGCTCAGTTGCTACGTGTAAACTGTGTGAAAGCAAGACTTCAGAGAGACAGTGGTAGAGGCAATTTTAAGTCCTTGTTTCTACAGCACATTCACAGGTTTGAGGGATAAAGGGTAGTGGTTCAAGGTGAAGCAAAACTTGCCAGCTAATATGATGCTTTCATTTCCACTGATTTTGTTTATGCTGAGGATCTGGTACCTTCTGCTTCTATTAGAGGTAGGCTCAGTTTTATTGTAACTGGTGATTATTGTTGGCATGGAAGGCAAGGGAGCAGCTGCAGGTTGTGTTTGCTCGGATTTTGAATTTAACTTTTGGCAAAAGCAATTTTGTACTGAGAATCAGTCATTTCTTTTTCATCTATTTGTTATAAAACCAGATAAATAAAAGTCTGTCAGCACAGATACTGAAGGAATGGAGTCAGACCATTGGATGAAAAGCTGAAGAGGATGAAATTAATTAGATACCAGATTTAATAAACCCTCAATCAATTATGATGTGACAGTATATTTCCTGCCATGCTATAGAAATGGATTGTCTTTCTCTGTGGTGGAGTGCATTGTAATCTTCTCTCACTGAAGGCTAAGACTGGGTAGAAAAATGTGATTTTTAATTCTTATGACAAAAGATTTTCTCCTCTTAGTCTCCAGGTCCCGGTCAGGAAGGAGGAGAGCAGCAAAAGAATATGTGAAGGAGAGCTAGGAACCCCATGTCTGGATCGGATCTGAAGTCAGTGAAAAAAAAATACATTTAGGACCAATTGTGTTGTCAGTTGTTTGCAGAGACCTTTTTTAGGTAAGGAAAAAGAATGGGGAAAAGAGTTAGCAAAGTGAGTATGCAGTGGTTGTAAGACTAGCAGCAAGCTTTTGCTGGAGAGGGCGCAAGTTGAATTTTGACCAGCTAAACTATTACTAAGCTAGTTATAGATTCATTTGACTACATCTTGAAAATGCTGAACTATATGGTGTATTGGGACTTTGCTGTTGGTGTATACCCACTGGAAGGTAACTGGTTATCTAGGAGTGTCTTTGTTTACAGCAACCTACTGTGCTCTGTGGGTTGGTAAAGGAAAGGCAGGTAATTCAAATTATCTTTTTGGCTCATTAAGCCCCATTTAAATCCACAATTAATTGTCTGAATTCTGAATTATCTTTAGATAGGCTTGTAGCAGGCTTTTCCGCGTTCAAGCCTCGTCATAGGCTTTTTGACATACAGCTTATAGCCTGTATGAGATGTATTTTGTGTACCTGTTTGTGCTCTGCATATTCTCAGTGGTGTGTGCTTGGTCTTTCAATCCTATTTCAGTCCAAACTAATGACTTCAGAGAACATTACCTAGGCCCACAGAAGCTTTACCATATTTGAATCAATTGACTTTAATAACTAGAAGGTAAATAAGTATGGAGCATAGATCCAGTATAAAAATAAGTATACAAGGTAGGTATATTGCTTTAGGAAATGCACACTGGGCACTTTTTCTACTTTTGGTAACAGAGCTGTTCGTTTGAAAGCCGCAGCTTGAGAAATCCCTAAAAATACTACAATATTGAACAGAATATGCCCTCTTACAGTGAACAGCTTGACAGCTTGTAGTCTGTAATAAAGGACAAGTCTGAATTGTGTTTTAGGAGCATGGTGTAACTTTAACATGTATAGTAAGGATAAGGACTAGCTTAGAAACATCTAATCACGATGCTCAGCTGAACATTGCTGAGAACCTGACCCAGAGCTAGGTTATCACCTCAAAAGCTGTTCCAAGTCCAGAAATAAAACTTATTTCATTTGCCTTTGGTGAAACAGTTAAATAGTGAGTTGACCACAAAGCAGATGTGACATATCAATGTCAACTTCTGCAGATGAGTAACAGAGCTCTTTAGATGTGCTAAAAATAGTCATAAACTACAGTCATGAAGAGGCAGTCCCTAGTACCCAATCTATAAATAAGCAAGCTAATGACTGATATGGTAGGTTTGTATCTTTCATATATTTTAAGCACTTCTGAAAGCAGAGGTAGCGTGATCAGGTTAGAGCAAAGAACTAGGAAGCGAGGACTGTTTCCAGTCTCTGAGACCTGGTTTATGGGACTTGCAGTGATCACAGCTGTAGGTTTTGGTGATCTTGCAGAGCAGCAGTACTATTTTTCAACATTCATCCGTTTCAAAATACAGTCAGTTAAGATGGGTGGGACATTTTAAAATGCAATCCCACCACTAGATGGGGGGAAATAGTTATCTTGACAGTACTTTACAGTCCTGCTTATTAAAAGGAAAACCAAAAGAGCTTTATTGTACATACTGCTGGTTTAACTGTGCTTAAAAACAGAATTTAGTATATTCTGGCCCAGTGTGGATTCCTGCAGTATGAACGAGTTGGTTGGACTCTCTCTATATTAGAGAGAGGACAACTAGCACATCAGTAGTTCATTTTCTCTTTTCCTGAAGTAGATCTCTAAATATATAGGTAGCTAAATGAAAGTGTAGAAGTGCTTGTTTCACCTGTCTGGACTGTTAAAGGGGATCCTAAGTGGTCAGAAAGTGGATGAAGCAAAATCCACACCTTTTCTTTACTTCTTGCAAGAGTTGCCTTTCACAATTTTCCTATCTGGAGAAGCACTGCACAGACTGAAAGATTAGGGAGAGCCCTCATCTGCCTTGGAAAAATCTAAAGGTTTGAGAAGCTTCTTTGTTTCTTTTTTACCATCTATATCCTCTAAAAGAGGAGAATCTCAGGTGAATACAGTTGCTTTGCTATAGCATGGGGATCCCACTGTGGCCAGGGCACCTGCACGCTGCAGGTTCCTTATTCTATCTCATTAGCATCATACATGCTTCAGCTCTGTGGTTATAGCTGAGGGAGACTTAGAATAATTTCCATACCTATTCTGTTCTCCAAACAGCTTTTGCTTTAACTGATGAAAATGCACAAATGCTTGGAGGGGCTTAAAGGTGGGTTTTTGGAGGCAGCATTTAGGTTTATAAGACTTATGTCTTTCATGATACCTAAACCAGCTGACAGTGTCCCCTCGAATAGTTCTTCACTTTTAAACAGATGTTTCTGAGACACTTAGGGCTTGATTCAGCCCACAGACAAAACTAATAGCAAAGTTCTTCTGAGTTTCATTGGTGATGGATGAAGCTCAGGATTCAAGCAACAAATCCAGATGGGCTCCCATAGCCAATTTTTTCAGCAAAAGCGTTTGCAATTACAGTTTAGTTGGAAGCTGCTATATTGTAGAAACATAAAACCACTCCCAATCTGCCGCTCGCAAGGCTGTCCCACTTGTCTGCTTCCCTGATCTCTTTGTTCATGCTTAAGTTAAAAGGGTACAAGCTACTGTGACCTGGGTTGCTGAATGTTAATCATCATCTCTTTTCCTACCTTCAGACAGAGTCTAACATGAGAATGACACAATATACCTGCCTATAACTTCTAAATTTTGCAGAGGCTTCCTGCTTCCTTTCTTATATGTGAAAATGTGAGTTTAGTTGCAAGCAGTTCACGGTGAGAAAATTCAGGCGCACACCTTTGTGGTGATATTGCTGCTTTATATTCAGTTTGTTTCTTTTTGTCTTTGGAAGTGATTGAAAAAGTGTTTCTAATGGTCCTGCAGGCTTTTGGAGAAGGTCGATTCTATATCTGTGTATATACACACACACATATATAAAATACATAGAAAATCTGAATGACACTGGCTAAAGTGGCTTGGTTTGTGATGAATGGAACTTCGAAGTGTACCTCATTTGGAAGGACACACATTTTTTTGAATTAAAAAAAATTATTAATTTTAAAGATCTTTATCTCAGATTGTAATATTAAAACAAAATAAAAAAATCTTTACCTTTGCAAATTCCAAACCAATTCTGTTTTCTGAGAAATACATAAAAAAAAATCATATTTTCATCTAAATGTGTTGCATGATTTCACAAAGACTAGTGGAGGCCACTAACAAGTGACATTCCTCAGGGATCACTATTGGGACTGGTGCTGTTTAATATCTCTGTTGGTGACATGAACAGTGGGATTGAGGGCACTCTCAGCAAATCTGCCAACGACACCAAGCTGTGTGATGCGATTGACAAACTGGAGGGATGGGACGCCATCCAAAGGGACCTTGACAGGCTTGAGAGGTAAGCCCATGCAAGCTTAATGAAATTCAACAGGGCCAAGTGCAAGATCCTGCACACAGGTCGGGGCAATCCCAAGCACAAATACAGGCTGGGTGATGAGTGGATTGAGAGCAGTCCTGTGGAGAAGGACTTGGGGATGTTGGTTGTCGAGAAGCTCAATATGACCCAGCAATGTGCATTTGCAGCCTAGAAGGCCCACTATATCCCGATCTGCATCAAAAGAAGCATGGCCAGCAAGCCAAGGGAGGTGATTCTGCCGCTTTGCTCTTGCGAGAGCCCATCTGAAATCCGGTGTCCAGCTCTGGGCCCCCAACAGAAGAAGGATTCGCTCCAACAGGTCCCTTAACCTAAGCCTTTCTATGAGATATTATTGCTGGTCTTCTTGAAGACTGCAATTCTGGGGAAAATAAGCACTCTTCAGTGCTCATTTTTTCCTCTCTCTTCAGAGAGGAAAAAATGATGGAAGGAAGAAGGAAACCAGTAGCTCTTAGAATGCAGTGAACAGTCACATTAGGCAAGCCAAAGACAGATATTACTGCAAGAGGTAGGGTAGTTGCTTCAGATACAGCTAAAGTATGCTAATGGAGCAGGGAATATTTTGGTTGCCAAAGCTGATAATGTTGACTTTTTATTGCTATTATAACTGATTATATTTTTCTTTCTTTTTAAATAAGATGTAGTTGAGAAGCTGGATGTTTTCTTGATGATCAGAAGTCAAACTGAGAACCTTGTTAGAGTCCTTCTCATCCTCTTGAGACAGGAATTCTGGATGCCATGCAAGAGTAGTTTTCCTCAGCTTTTAGTTTTCCATCACTTTTCAGTTCTACTAAAGCTGAAAAAAACCAACCCACTTTCACTGGGAAATACAAGTTCAACAGGAACTGTGAAAGAAATATGCTGCAATTTCACGGTGGAAAGATTATTTTTCTACCTGAACTATGATATAATAATACTTTTAAGCTTTCTATCGTCCATCTCCCAGCCAGGACAGGATTACTCTTCAAGGCATAAACTCTGTTCTTCTAGGCAGGCTCTGAATGAGGAGAGAGTGTGATTTAGGAGCTGAGCTGAGGGACAGGAGAGCCGCATTCAGTCCCTTGGACTGTTAACTTCAGCAAGTCACTCCTTGGCTTTATGCCACCTATAAAATGGAATGAGAGAGGTGTTCACTTGTTTTTTGTCTCGCCTCTGTAGGTTGTGGAGCATATGGTGTATAAATTGCCTTTTTCTCGGTGCCAAGGACAGCAGGGACCCAAATTGCAGTTGTGGCTTCTAATGCAAACCATAAACAATAACAGGAAATGAGATTTTTGTTTTGCCTCAGTTTTGGATAGACCTTGTTAAGAATGTCTTTGTGTTCCTTCACCTCATCTGTAAAGACACCCAGCTAATTCCCAAAGGTGAAAGAGTTTCTTGCCAGGAGAAAGCTCCTTCTCACCTAATCCTGCCTTCCTGACTGCTTGTTTTACTTACCAGGACTGACCCTTGACTCATGAACTGGCAAGGAGGGAGATGTTTTACTGAAGAAAGGAGTCAGTGAGTGGGTGTGGCAGGAGTAAAGAAATGGGGTGCATTAAACAATGGAAATATTAGTGCTGGAGAGGATGTTTAGCAATATGGCAACACCACTAGAACAGGAGTCTCGTGTAGAGGAGGAGAAAAGGACTTGGAGGAAGTGTGTATATGTCTAGTATGATAGTCCTGTACAGGGTGAATTAAGAGCTGCAGAGTCCTTAGCTTGTTCTGCTTCTGGCAACTCAATAATTTCACTGAAAATTTCCATAGGGAAATGCTGTCTTTGAATAAGAAACTGGGGTTTCCTTTGAGGAAAAGTTACCTGAAAAATTTCAGGTCAAATTGGTATTTTGAAGAAAAGTGATGACTTTCATTTTGCTTTGTCTTAAGATGCCTTTCTCTTTTCCTTATGTACAGACAAAAATTATAAGACATAATTTTGTTTTAAATTGAAATGGAACAAAAATAATTGTTTTACATCAAACCATAGGCGTAAGCGTGAAATGGGATTTTTCTTTTCACAATTTCTTGGCTTAATAGTTGTGAATAAAGGGGTTTTCACTTGAGTTTAATCAGTGGAAAAAAAACATCTGTTTTTCCAGCTCATTTTTAACCATCACTAAATCGCATGGTACTGTTTCGGCACATACAGTGTTTCTTGACAGTTAAGAAGATAAAATGTTTTGTTGGGAATTAATGTCTCCAGTGCTATGCACTTATGACTCACTTCTCAGGTAATTGTGGCTTGCATGGTGTCTCTCTTACTGAATTTGAAGGCATAAGCAAGTTGCAGAAGGACCACCATACAAGCATCGCTGATAGATCACTGGGAAATGAGTGACCTCTAAGCGTTACTGAAATCCTTCTGGTTTGTCATCTGTCCTTATCTGGTGGGCCAGTGATTAGTTGTAAGAGAAGTGGGCAGCTGCCCAAGGTAAGCAGGCTGCTTTGGGCGGTAGGACGGCTGCCTGCCTGGCCTGTGCCGAAGCCCTGCAAGGCCAGGCTGCAGCCAGAGAGGTGTGAGCACCATCCCTGCTATCGGCCATCGAGCTGCTGGGGCTTCTTGTCCCACAGCTCTTCATCCCAGGTTCTTCCCATGTTTTCCCATGGCAGAAGAAGCTTGTCCCTGGTCTCTCAACCTTGCACATCCAAAACATCCAAACTGACTCAGTGCATACAGATGACAAGCCTTGAGCCAGCTCTGCTTGGCTGTGCGACAGACTCCAGGAGTCTGCTTCTCATTGCATCAGGCAGTTCTGAGGCATTCATCACCTGCAGGTGCTGATCAAAGACGAGGGAGACTTGTTCTTGAAAATACCTCCCTGCAGATTAAACTCTGCACGCTGCCTGAGTCAATCTGATTTTTAGCAGACTGCCATAAATCTATGCATGTCTTTCTCTTTTTAGAACAGTATCTTCAGCTTTCCTTTTAAGATAAAAAGCTAGAAGAAAGACAAGCTGGCAGTAAAATAATTCCTTATATGTATATACAGTTTGCATAAAATACATTCCAGCAATGTTTGCTCTGTCAGCTGGAGAACAGACTACTTTCTTTCATTTACACTTTGTATTTTGAGCTCTGACACACCAGGCACTCTGGAAGAGAGCATTAGCCTAGTTGTCTCTGGGTTGAAGCAATATAGAAATGGTTCCATTTTTGGTGCAGATCTAACATCAGGACGGACGTATTTGAGATGTCAGAAAAGAAGCTAATTATGGTCATGGGTTTTGAACTGCTACCCTGTCTTGACAAATGGCATGTGTAATTGGAAGCAGAAGACTAACCCATGCACTCTCTAATCTTGTTGGAAAAAAAATATCATCTGTCATCAAATAAATCTCTCTTCTTGCCAAGTGACTGTTGAAATGAAAGTTGCATATTCTTTAGCATTTGCTGTGGACTGAAGAAATAATAATCCAAAGCAAATTGAGTTATTGTGTTAGCACTGTGTATGTCCAGGAAGCTGTGAAACAAGTATCAGGGAAAAGGAATTAGAATTGATAAAGTAGTGTAATTGATAAAGTGAGAAATATCTCTATCGTGGTCTTCTGTCTGTCAGGAGCAAATGCCATATCTCTTAACCTTAAAAAATATCTGGTGTGTACTGGGATAGGATCCTTCCCACTGTTACCCATACTGGTGGTGGTGGTGATTTTTTCTCTCAACCAACCCCAGACTGATGCAAAACAGGGCTTTTAGACTTAATGTGATAGGAAATAACTGTCCTTTAGGTGAGATCTAAAATTGAAGACTTAGCTTTACTTTTTATCACTTAATTCCACTCAGTCCTCCAAAGCTTTGTGTTTGCTGTAGTTCTGTTTCTTGTTCTTTGCTGTGGTAAGGTCTGGTAGTCTGGTATCTATTGTTTCCTCTTTTCACATGCTGTTTTGGATGTGAGCTAGGCTTGAATCTTTCTGACTCCAAGCTTCTTTTCCGATGCTCTTATTACCTCTGTGTTAAGCTAAAGCCCGCTCACTTAAAGGAGCCCCTTTTGGAATTGAATGTAACAAGCACTTTGGATGTCACAGTCTCTTTCTGTTTGACACTGCTTTCTAGAACATGGCTTAAGCTGGAGTAGAGTCCTACTGAATTCCGTACACTTCTGTTATTGTTCCTAATTGTGTAATAACCGTTGCCACATGAAGATCTGAGCCCCATTGCATCAGAAAACACATCTCCTGTGGAGAGACTCAATATTCAGGAGGAGCTGAGAGTGAGTGCTTGCTCTCTGACGCTTGCAAACAGTAATCTCCTCAATCTGATCTTACTATTACCTGAACTTAAAGGCTGTCTTGAGGTGGTATTTTTGTGATATATCAAACTTTCTGGCCAAAAGCACTAGGAAGGAATTTACTTTTGAGGCTGTTTCATTGAAGAAGTCAAAGAGGAAAATTTGTGACTCAGCATGTTTTTTTTCAGTGAAAAAAATGGTATTTGTGACATTTCATATAGAATGGCAATTTCCCGCATAATGGTTTGCTTTTCATACAGATTACATACATCATGCTGCTTCTATGTCTGGTTGCATTTGGAAAAATAGCCTTTAAATAAAACAGTCAGTATTGAGACTGAAGTCAGGTCTAGAAGTGTGCCCAGGGATACAATTCATAGATTTAAAAAACTTACTGCTCACCCCACCTGTGACTGTAACAAAGGGAGATGGGGTAGCAGTTTCCCAACCTTGCTATTTTATTTCTGTCTCTAGTAGATAAGCTCTGGTAAATCATACTGCAGCAATTTGAAATGTCACCTTCTCATGCTGCCAGCTCGCTGGATTTCATGGTCATATAATGGCACTGGCAGAGAGGTATATATGTTTATGTGTCTTGGCTACTCCAGCTTGGTATACAAGTCTGGCCTGTTAATTTACATTTCTAATGAAAATGGGCCTGCACTGATATGCTGGGCTGGGAACTGGAGTCCCAACCAGACAGGTGCACCAGTCTAAGCCTGTATGAAGTTGGCAAAATTACAGCAAAAACGGAACAGGCCAACTCTGTTGCTCCTGACTTGGGTGGGGGGGACTTGAACAGGCTGAAAGTGGAAACACTGTCAAGTGCTGGGCAGAGATGGCTTGAATCTTTGTGCAGTTTCATGTCACAGGGGAGAGGTGTCTTCTCAAGTATTTCTGCTCCAAAACTTTCACTTCTGAGTACGGAGTAGAGATTTAAAAAAGAATCTTGGAAAGTATTCATAAGAAAAACAAACAAATATAACCTTTTAGAAACCAAAAAGTCCTATGGAGTATACTTGCTATTTATTAAGCTTTCATGCTGTAGTCAGTGTCCCTCATGCATTTTGCTGGGGCTGTTACAGAGCAGAAGACAGTTTGAAAAATTGTGTCTCTAACTTGTATCATTGTCCATGTATAGCAGTTCTCCCCAATACTTAAATTGGCATTGCATAAGACTAAATTTAGTTCTCTCTGTACTGCTCCCTGGCTCCAAATTATTTCTGACTTCAGGGAACCAAGCCTTGGTTTGTTACTTGTACAGCAGTATTAAAGTACCTAGTTCTTCCCCACCAAAAAGGGTGAGTCTCTTGTGGTGGTTTTTTTTTGGTTTTTTTTCTGAGAAGATTTTTTTTCTGAGAAGATTTTAATGTTCATACTTCTCTTGAAGACAGAGGAGCATCCCTCATGATTGATGCCTAGAGCCTTCAAAGTTGTTTTGAGATCTCTGTTCTATAACCACATCTCTGAAGGCTCATATATGTCCAGATATCCTGAAGTATATGCCTAACCTTTGCACAGCCTCAAGAAAGACAGGGAACCAGAGAACGGTATGCTGAAGTAGATTTGTTCTGTGAGTCTTGAGGTAACATTGCTTTTTGTAGTCTCGGCTCACATAAACCTAAAGCTACCACGAAACACTAAGTGGTTTTGGCAAACATGAAGGAGAGTAAACATACTTAAATTTACAATTCCCTAGTTGTGTTCTAGGCTTGTTTTTCACCAAGTCAAACGTGAAGAGCAAAACAAAGGGCTATTGATAAGGCCATGCTTTGCTTGTTTCTCATGCTGCTGCTTTTTTTTGGCTTTTTTTTCTTCATTTTTTTTTTTTGCCCTATTAACAATTGTAGAAGAGATCCTTCCAGCTTCTTTGGCCAGCTCAGAGTGGTTTTCTTGGAGATACTTCATTAATGAAATGATGAATTTTCACATCTAGAGAATGTTTTACTGAGTTTAAAATTTAATATTTTATCTGTTCTTTCTTCCCTCTGTAAGATTTATCAAATAAGCATGGATGTGTAGTGATTTTTTTTTTTATTTTTTTTAGTGAAACTGAATCCAGTATCTGCTTCAGGGATGTGCTCACCTGCTCAGTCTTGCTTCTGACTCCGCTGAGGTAGATGGGTTCAGATTTCGTGTAGCTGACACACACCATGACTGCCCTTCCAATAACCCTGCCCAACCATCCTTTCCTCTGGGTATTTTGTATGGGTGTGTAGTGGCATTAAATAGACCTGTACAGGACACGGGCTGCTGCAGGGTTTGCTGCTTTAATACAGGCAAGTCAATTTACACATGGTTGAAGTCTGAGATCAGGGATCCCCAACATTGGGGTGACCAGCTGTTAGCCATGCTCTGCAGAGGGCTGTGTTTACCTTTGGCTCACACTTACCGCTCCTATTAGTGTGGGTGTCTGTGCCCTTCCCAGCTCACTGAGGTCTATTCTACCTTGCAGGGAACTATGTTACGTAAAGTAACCTTGCCTTTTACGACAATTGTTCCTGCAGCACAGAAGATGCTCTGCCTGTTGCTTAGACAAGAGGTGTGACAGGCCTGTTCTGATCTCTGAGGCGAGGGGGAAGGCACATTGTACAGAGGTACATTGGTTGATGGAGACAAACAGCACATCAGGGCTGAATTTGGCTTACGGGGTGTTTTGGAGAGAACAAGGGGAGCTAAGTGGCCCTTCCTGCCCTGTGCTTTGAGCAGTGCTGGTGAGAAGGCTTGAGCTCCTGCTGTAGTACTACTTCCTTCCTCGAGTTTACCTGCTCTCTAACACCACACTGCCTCGCACAGGAAACCCAGACTGACCTGTGAAGCTATGGGGACTCTGAAGGGCTGAGGAGCAAAGACTAAGAAAGGAGCTCAGGGTTTGGCTGTAAGATTTGTTAATATGTTTGCTCTTGCCTTGGGCAAGGCACAGTGTGGGAAGAGATGGATCTAAAAATAAGCAAGATGGGAGCTTTAGGAATAATGAAAAAGAAGGTGACAGGGAAAGCAGCAGAAATAAATGGGACAGTAGCACCAGCTTGAAACAGAAGATGTGGTAGGAAAACTAAGGTGAAAGCAATCACTGAAGTCCTCTCTTCCTACATCATCTTACATGCAGTTCTACACAAGGCTCACCTTGTGTTCACACAAAACACAGCCTGTTTCCTGTGGGCTTTTGTGTAGGTGTGGAGATCCATCCTCAGAGCTGCTTGCCACTTAGCTAGCTCTACTTGAGGAAAGGGACAGTTGCCAAGAGAGAACTAGGGACAGATAAAAAATCTAATACTGAGATGTATCCATACTTGCATCATCTCAGCACCAGCAGAGGACAAGCTCACCTCCTGTAAGTGAAAACAATCTCCTGAGAGGAGACCTTGAAGAGATACACTATGATCTCCAATAAAAGCCAGAAGTTTGGCAAAGGGAAAGTACCAAGTCAGCACTGTGACATGGTGGTGGGTTTTTTTGATCCCATTAAAACCTCGAAGCCCCATTTTAATAGTGGCACAATATCTTAATTTTTTAAATAGGCTTTTATCATCAGACAATGATAAAAGCTTTCAATGAACATCCACTGCGTCTGGGAAGGTTGGAGGGGCTAATGTTCAGAGCCTGGGATGAGGAATCTGCTGACAGGACTTTAAAATAGGTCACAGAAGAACAAACTGTCTTGTGAACCTGAAATAGACTGTCAAGGGAAAACACCCTTGCCTATTTACTGGAAAAGCTCAGGATAAAAGCCTGATAATCACTGTGCAGCTGAGCAGCCCATTCAACTCCTTTGTGGAAAGTTAAGCTGGAATGTCAGAAATGTGGGGGTTTTGGCTAGCTAAATCTGTATTTAATGATGGATCTGCTGTACAGGTACTGTGGGCTGGTTTAGCTACCAGGAGGCTGTTGTTCCCCTTTCTGGCAGTGCAAAGTGGTAAGAATCTTACCCTGTATATATGAATGCGTGTAAAATGTATCTGTAGCTATTTAAATAAAATGAGGAGGAGGTTGAAACAGTGTTGGTTATTTCTGAAAACTCTTCTGTAACAAATCATCTATGCTTCTGTCTAGATAGTGTGTATCTGTCTGTCTAATGCACAATTTATTTCAAATTGCTTTTCAGAAATAGTTGTCGTTCTAAAAACACTGCCCTCACTGAAGATGGAGCTGATGTCTTTTTTTGGAGCTTCTACTTACCAGTGTTTTTAGCTGCAGTTTGGTTATCTCATTTGAGACAGGACATTCAGTTTCTGAAAGTAAGGACAGAGAAGGAGAGATACTTCAGTGGTTTAAGGAATTTTGTTATGTGCTTGATGATATTTATTTCAGCTTTCTACATAGATGATGTAGCAATACTTGCTGTAACACCTTACAGATTCTGAAAGCTTCCTTTAAGTCATGGATTTCCATTAGGCCTACCATTTAGGAACAAAAATAAAAGAAAATGTGGTTAGCCACCCTCGCTGGAGGTGCCCTTCATGTTTAGTGAGTGCAACATTTATCATTAGGTCAAAGGCAATTTATCACATTTTTGTGACCTTTTTTCATTCTGAATCTTGAAGCTGGAAAAAAAAATAATCAAATCGTTGCCAAACAGGATTACAAAACATCAGTGAACAGCTTTGGAAAAAAATCCCTTGCTTGAAGTTGTGGAGTCACCCCCAAGTCAGTTGTTTTTCAAATTGAGCGTTACAACATCACTGAATCAGGACAGTTTTATGACTGATTTATGTGGAACCCCAATTCTACCTACAGCATTCAATCTTTTTCAGGAGAGTAATGACAAAAGCACAGAACAATGGCGAATCATCTCTATTGTCAGTCTCATACAATCAAACTAACGTTCTGTTTTTTTCCTAATGTTACACATGTGTTTGTGCATTATCTGGTGGTTTTGGTTTTTTTCAATTTAGAAAGTATTTCTGTCCTCTGATGTGTAGGTACGTACAAAAAATACACCAAACTGATGTGTGGATGGACTGTGATAAGAAAGTCCTTACACTGCAGGCAGATTAGAGGCCTTTCCTCAGCAGATCTTTTCTGGAAATGACTTGAGAGTTGATATATATTTAGAAAATCCACTAAATAGTAGGTAAGCAACTGATGATTTATACTACTTAGAATTCTTGTGTAGTACTTAGGATATTTTTAATTAGATGAACTGTTATATAAAGCAACAATAAAGATGAAAGCCTGGCAGATTCCAGCATTTTCTAAGACTCAGGAATGATTTGGAATAAAGACTTTTGCTCTGTTCTTAGGTCTAAAACTTAGTAGTAGTCTAACAACAGACATGCCATTTAACTTCTGTGTCATTTTACTCACTGCATGATAGTAGGTTAAGATTTATCTATACCTAATTGCTGGCATTGTTGTAAAGCCTTTTGTAGGTGTTCATTATGCAACAAGACACTTTCAGATAGGAAAGGCTATTGAAATGTTAAGTTTTGACAGCTACAGGTAGTGAAAACTCGAGATTATTGCACTTTGAAAGAATCATAAAATTTAAGAAAAAAAAATGAGGTTTTATATATACTTGGAAACAAAAAAATAACCAAACCAAAACTTAGAACTTTCTGTACAACTCAAAAATGTTTTTTTCTGTTTTGAGGGGAAAAAAATATTGAGACATTTTGTTTGTTTGAAACACATCCCAGCTTCTCTGGGACTTCAATTCTAGGGATTCTCCAGGTTACTGTTAAGAATTTAGGGATAATGGTTATCCCTTAGTATAGAGAATGGATTTGGCAAGAGAGGTCTTTGGGGCTCTTCACAAAATCTGTGTATGCAACAAGCACTTGCTTCAGAGCAGGGCTATGATATTTGCTTCACTAATGTTTGGGCCCCCAAGCTTTCATAATCTGAAACTGTGGATTTTCAAAGTGCCCTGCTTCAAGAGAATGACAGAAAACATAGGCTGGGCTGGCATGAGACCAGGCCACATGCATGATCTGCTGAGCCAGAATCACAGATGCTTTGAAGAGTTGCTGTCTTCCCTGCAATGGAAGGTCTGAAAAATCAGATTTGAGCCACAGTTGTCAGCGTTTCCTCTCTTCTTGCTGCTGCATGTCTAACCAAGCTCCTAGTGCTGCATGGTCTCCTGTTAAACTACTGGGGCACTCTGAGCTTGAATAAGTCTTGTGGAAGCCTGTTGGAGTCCTTGCGGAGTTTCCTGAGAGCCTGTTTGGCCAGTAGGAAGGAACTAGGCAATGAATCAAGGAAAGCTCTTTGGAACTATGACATTTCTGCATTGAGTTTTTATCATAGGGGATCACAGTTTTCTTTGTCAGGAAATACACGTCAAGCTGTAATTACAGTTTTGGAACAGGGCAGCTTCAAGTCAGCGTGCTGATCTCTGTTAGACTGACTTCAAGACAGCTCTGCCAGTGTTCCCCAGCTCAGCAGCAGGCCCTTTAACATTTATCTTTCTATTCGGAATTGTTGAAGAGTGTTGCTAGAGAACAGTTTCATCCAGCTACTGAATTTCAGTGCTCATTAATTCTTTGTGCATTTGTGTGGAAGAAGTAAGCCACTGCATTTACTTCATAAGTGTGTGTAAGGCTTCATTTGCTTGGAGGCGCTTTGCATGAAAGATACTGTAGGTGCAAAATAACAGTAATAGAGGCCTATTGTATCAGAACTCATAGCAAAGGAATATTGTTATAACAAAATTCTTCAATTTATTGTACTCTGGTAAACAATGGGTAACATAAGGATATGAAGAAAAACACTGACTGACTTGAATTGAAAATGAGAATAACAAGCTCATCTTAGCCTTGATTACATAAATAAACGTGGAGAAGAGGCTTATCTGCCTCTGGCAAATAACTGAAACTAACATTTCAAAATAAGACCTCTCTTTCTGCTCAGCAGAAAGCATCCTATTTACTTTGTTAGCTTGGCCTCTCCTTGGTGATCATTGTCTGGTTTAGGAGGGAGTTGTGTTCCCAGTCACCTGAGCTTAGCTAGGAAAGTGCATGACACTGACAAAGCAAGCACAGGTTGAATTTCCAGCCTTACATATAACATCCCACCTTCTCAGCTTTAAAAGGGATAAGGACTGTGAAGATTGCTATAGAAACACCATTGGCATCTTTACTGTTAGAGCCCTTGGCTGCTTTTCCTGTTAGTCACAAGCTGGTGACCACAGAGACTATCCTCTGTGTAAAAAGTGCTTTGGTTTTATAACTGAATATGGTGGTATCGAGATGAAGCATCAATAAAGCTGAGTGATCAGCATCTCGATTTGTGAGAGAGAGCGATTGTGTAGGGAAGTCAGTTCTGGACCCTGAGTTAGGTCTTGACCTTCCAGCAAGGTCTGAAACTATTGGTGTGAATGCCTGGCCTAAAATACTTGCTTCATGGTGAACAGCCTGCCAGGTGTTTTCACAACTCCCTGTTGCTACTCATCTACAGAAGGTATGGTCATACCACTGAACTGGGAGTAGTACAGTTGTTTTTGCCCATCAGCAGTCCCTTAGTTGTCAAATCCTATGTATCACAGATTACGAAACAGAATTCTTTGTGATTTCAGATGTATAGATTGTATAGTTCCAGGTGTTAGGAAGGATTCTTTCTCATCACTAGCAGCAGTCCAAGATATCTTAAAGTCAAAATCACTCAGATGTATGCTGTTTCCCTCATCACATCGCATACGAGATGTACTGTTGTTTCAGTGGAAAACTCCCCTGCTGAGTTGCTCACAGAAAATAAAAACATACTTTTGATGACACAAGGACTATTTGCACTTGTGTAAGTAAGAAGAATTTTGCTTAGTGGCTTACTGAGCATAAAGGTAGCATAGAATTGTCTCTGGCATAATAATGGCTTTGTAGAGATCCTGGTGAAGGGACTGCAATGAAACATCCCAGAGGAAGCACAGGACACCCAGATTGTCACTGTGCCTCCTAAATGCACATCCCTTCACCTCTTAGCAAGGCTGAGCTTCACTGGCTACTTCAGTGAAGAGATGTCTGCGGGCATCTCTTTGGGTGCTTTGACTTCTTGAAACCTCTTAACTTAAAATCTGTTCAACATGTGTCGTCACAATTAAGAGTAGAAAGTGATTGAACAGTTAAGGTTGTAATCTGTGAGTTTAAACTGCAGGAATATGTCCGTCAGCTAAACTGAATGTTATACACCAAAGAATCTGGCCTACAGTAAGGAAAGACATTCCTTTGCATGTCTGGAATGGGTTTATAACTGGGTTACAGTTAGCTCTGTAATTCTAGCGGATTTGATCTGAGGCCAGGAAAGAGAGATGGAGCAGCTCACATAAAAATGCAGTCTCATGCAGTATTATTTCATTCTTGGCAGTTCTTTTGCCTTCTTGTCTTACCTAGCTGTAAGCAGACGATCACTGACTCCTCTCTGACTATACCAGCTTGCATTTGAAGACTTGGAAGGATGGCTCTGGCTGAAGGACACGTGAATCTTGTGCGATTTGTGTTTGCCCGTACCACCCAGGAGTAGAAGCAGAAAGGCAGTCATTTGTACAGTGTTGTATAAATCCATGGGAGAACTTGGGAAATGAGCTAAAGGGTAGTTGATCTGAACAATCTCAAAGTAACACACACCTCTGTCACAAACCCCCCATCAGATCCGATTAGGTCTTCTGAAGCGTGGAAGTGCTTTCCAGTAACCTGCTTGAGCAAGAGTGAAAATAATTCCCATGGGAATAATCAGCTAAAGCAACCATGGTTTTTGCCAGTTAAAACTACTGGGCCAAATTCTTCAGGTCCTTCATCTGTGTTCTGCCTAATTCCTGTTGGCATCAGAGGGAATAATTCGCTTGAGTAAAAGGATAGTGATTGTATGGTGCTGGTGGACTGCGCATTTCTGGATCTAGTTACCGATCTATTTACCACTTGACTGCGAGAGCACCAGCAACACTTGTCCACTCCAGGAATGAGCAAGAAGAAGGTGTTTGCCAAGTAGAAAATCACACCAAGTGAATAGGCAGAAGGACTTCATTGTACCCCAGAAACACGACTGAATTGAGAGTTAGGAATCAGAAAAAAATAGGACTGCATGACCTGCCCCTAAGATCTACAGATTAAAAAGAGGGTCTGGCAGCATTTTTAAGAATGTTAAGAGAGTTGGGAGATATGTGATTTTGCTTGTGTTCACTGTGCTCTAGAAAGCTTCCTCCAGGCTCCCTCCTCCTTCAATGCTGCCTTTGAGAACTGCTCTCCTGATAGCAAGAGCAAGCCACAGGTGGGGTATGGCCAGACAGAAAGTGGAGCTTCATGAAGCACTTAGAACTAGCCTTGCTTGCTCCAGCCGAAGTAGAGGATAGGGATTTTTTTTGAGTATCATGAAACAGTGAGGGTAGATGGGGACTACGTCTATGGGAAATTTAATCTGAAATAATAGAGAGGCTCTTCACGAAACTTACTACAGCATAAGGCTGCACAAACGGTGGTAATGCTCTACTCCAAGTGTCTTTATCTGGTGATGGGCTTAGACTACAGCAGAACAGACTTTCCCTTCCTTTGACTCTATTCTGTATATGAAGGGAGTTCATATTCCCCAGAGGATTTTAGTTCATTTGTCAGCTTCTTCAAAGCTGTGAGTTAAAAATTATAGTTAGCTATTTGTTCAATATATTCTTTTAATTGACTCCTAGAATTGCAAGCTTTCTAGGTTTAAAGGTATCCTTTCTTCTTTGTTTACTGAGTTCTCTAAGGGATGAGCTAATTCTATTACAGCAAGTTCAAAGCAGCCGTGTGTATGCCCTGGGCAGCTCTTAAACATTTGCTGAAAGGTATAACAGGTGGTATGTGGCCATAAATAATCCTTTATTGTATTAAGTTAGGATTCAAACATGCCACTATGTTGTCTTCCCTGTCTCTGCTTTTACACAAAGATGATGTTTGTTTGTTGTTTTTATTGAGGGCAGAGCCTGGTAGGGATCAGGGCACTGCACTGAACACAGAAGCAAGCAAGGTAATTTCCACAGTTATTATTTGAGTAACAATGAGGTTTTGTTGGACCTTCCCCCAACGACCTTCATGCAACAATTCCTTTGTTCATTGTGGCTTTGCTATGTGACGTATTTTCCCCTCCATTAGCCCCCTTTTGCCAGCCCACTGCTTTGTCATATGTGTAAATGTCAAGTGGCTTTGAAAATTAATCAGAACATTACTTCTGTCACCCTTACATATCTGATCGCCTCTATCTCTACTTGCCCTCTAAAATGCTCTCTGTAATTACTTGGTATGGGCTAAGTTGGACTAATTCAGTAAGAGATAAGCATAAAGTGAATTACTGGAACTTACTCAGTTCCTCAGCCACATCTCTTTCCCTAGTTGTAACCACTACTATGCTTAGTACCTCAACCCACATCATATTAGCGTCAGTGCTAGGATTTGGGAGGGTTTGCAAGAGCACTCATTCTTCATTTGGTCTCAAATTAAAAAACTCAATTCATTTTCCAGAAAATGAATCTTTGTGTTTAATTTTAAAGATTTAAAAGGTATTTTTGCATTAAACATATAATATAATACGCTTCATATACTATAAAATTATAAAAATAGGGTTTGAAATTTTTTATGTAAATATAAATTTAAAATCTAAATATAAAATACCAGTATAGGTACTTGAAACAATTAAACCTTTCAGGATTTTTGTGGGATTTAATATTTTTATTCTCAGCTTGGTAGTTTGCCAAGGTGAATATGAATGTGCAAAATGTTTTAGTCTACCTGAGGCTTGTAGGAATGGTTTTAGGAATGGGTGTGGCCTTGGGAGTTGATTTGGGAGAGATCGTGGCCCTGAGGATATGTTTGGAGAATCATCTGGGGCTGTGAGAGAGAGTGGGCTTGGGAGTGAATGGAGCTTTATGGATGTGTTTGGAAGATGATGTGGCCTCGGGAGCAGTATCAGGACTGTACTAGAACATGCTATGATTAGAAGGATGGGGTGATAGTGAGGGCCCTGAACCTGTGATGGGGAGACAGCAGCACACTCGAAGTCTTACAGAGATGAGCCAGGGATTCCTGTGGTAATAGGAGCCAACAGGAAAACACAAGGGAAATACCTCAAAGGTGTTATTAAAGGGGGTTCCTCTAAGAAGGTGACACAGCCAACAGCCCAGCTGAAGTGCCTGTACATCAATGCACACAGCATGGGCAACAAACAGCAGGAGTTGGAAGCCACTGTGCTGCTAGAAAGCTATGACCTGGTTGCTGTTACTGAAACTTGGTGGGATGAATCCCATGACTAGAGAGTGTCTATGGATGGCTACAGTCTGTTCAGAAGGGACTGGAGAGGAAGGAGAGTGAAGGCATTGCCCTCTACATCGAGAAATGAATAGAATGTGAAGACCTGTCTCTGAAGAGTAGCCACAAGCAGGTTGAAAGCTTATGAGTAAGAATTAGAGACTAAGACAACAAATGGAACCTTATAGTTGGTGTCTACCACAGGCTGCCTAATTAAGGGGGGCCTGTTGATGAAGCCTTATTCCAGCTACAGGATGCTTCGTGCTCACAGGCTCTCATCCTGCTGTAGGACTTCAATTGCTCCATCACCTGCTGGAAAATAGCATGATGAGCTGTAGACAATCCAGAAATGCACTGAGGATAACTTCTTAAGGCAGGTAATAGCCCCACTAGAGGGGATGGGATACGGGACCTGATGGTCACCAACACAAGTGAGCTAACTGGTGATGTCAAGACTGAAGGCAGCCAGGGCTGCGGTGTCCACACAGTGGTGGAGTTCACAGTCCTGAGGGTTATGGGTCAGGTGAAGAGTCAAGTTAGGAGCCTGAATTTTAAGAAAGGAAAATTCCAGCTGTCCGAGCAGCTAGTAAGACTGTAGGAAATGGCCCTTGAGGGAGCAGAAAATAACTGGCAGATCTTTAAGGATGTTTGCCGTAGAGCACAAGACGTCTTGATCTCTAAATGTAAGAAATCAGGCAAAGGCAGAAAGAGATCAGCATGGCTGTATTGAGACCTGCTGGTCAAACTAAAGGTCAAGGAGGATCTGCACAGGCAGTGGAAGCAAGGACAAGTATCCTGGAAAGAGTGTAGGGATGCTGCCTGGTTGTGTAGGGATGGGGTCAGAAAGGCCAAGGTGCAGCTGGAGCTGAACTTGGCAGGGGATGAAAAGAATAAACAGAAGAACTTTTACAGGTATGTCTGCCAGAAAAGGAAGGTCGAAGAAAGCATACTCTACCTGATGAGCAAGACTGGCAAACTAATAGCAACAGACAAGGAGAGGACTTTTTTTTGCTGACAACCTCTCTTGCCACACCTCCTGAGTCAGTGGACTGCAAGATAAGGACCAGGGAGGCAAAACCTCTCCCACTGTAAGAGAAGATCAGGCTTGTGACCACCTGAGGAACCTGAAGATACATGTCTGAGACCTGATGAGATGCATCCCAGACTCCTTAGGGAATTGTCCAGTGTAGTTGCCAAGCCATTCTCCATGATCTCTGAAAAGTCATGGCAGCCATGCCAAGTCGCTGGTGACTGGAAAAAGGGAAGTATTGTGCCCATTTTCAAAAAATGTAGAAAGGAGGACTCCAGGAACCAGCCTCATCTCTGTGCCTCCAAAGATCATGGAACAGATCCTTCCAGAAGCTCTGCTAAGGCACATTAAGAATGGAGAGGTGATTTGAGACAGCCAACATGGTTCAACAAGGGCAAATCCTCCCTGAACAACCTAGTGGCTTTCTACAACTGAGTGACTACATCACTGGACAAGGGAGGAGCCATGGATGTCGTCTACCTGGACTTCTGTAAGACCTTTGACACAGTCCTTCACAACATCCTTCTCTCCATATTGGAGAGATATGGATTTGATGGGTAGACTGTTTGGTGGATAAGGAATTAGTTGGATGGTCACATCCAGAGGGTAATGATCAACAGCTGAATGTCCAAAAAGAGATTGGTGACAAGTGGTGTCCCTCAGGGGTCCATCCTGTTTGATATCTTCAGCAATGATATAGACAGTGGGATTGAGTGCACCCTCAAATCTGCAGACATCACCAAGCTGAGTAGTGCAGTTGACACACCAAAGGGATGGGATGTCATCCAGAGGAACCTGGACAAAGTTGATTAGTGGGCACATGTGAACCTTGTGAGGTTCAAGAAGGCCAAGTGCAAGGTCCTGCACCTGGAGCAATCCTTGGCATCAATACGGGCTGGGAGATGATGGGATTGAGGGCATCCCTGTGGAAAAGAATTTAGGGATACTAGTGGATGGAAAGCTAGACATGAGCCGGCAATGTGCGCTTGTAGCCCAGAAGGCCAACCGCATCCAGGACTGCATCAAAAGAAGCATGACCAACAGGTCTAGAGCTGCTCTACTCTGGTGAGACCTCACCTGGAGTGCTGTGCCAAGTTTTGGAGTCCTCAGCACAAGAAAGACATGAACCTGTTGGAGTGGGTCCAGAGGAGGGCCACAAAAATGGTCAGAAGCTTGGAGCACCTCTCCCGTGAAGACAGGCTGAGGGTGTTGAGATTGTTCAGCCTGGAGAAGAGAAGGCTTTAGGGATACCTTATTGTGGCCTTTCAATACTTAAAGGGGGCCTATAAGAAAGATGGAGAAAGTCTTTTTAGCAGGGCCTGTTGTGACAGAACAAGGGGTAATGGTTTCAAATGAAAAAAGGGCAGATATAGACTACATATAAGGAAGACGTATTTTACAATGAGGGTGGTGAAACACTGGGACATGTTGCCCAGAGCAGTGGTAGCAGTCCCATCCCTGGAAATATTGACTGGTTAGACAGGGCTCTGAGTAACCTGATCTAGATGATGTCCCTGCTCACTGCAGGGCTGTTGGGCTAGATGACCTTTACAGGTCCCTTCCAACCTAAATCATTCTATGCCTAGAAAATAGGTACATTTATGGGGCAGCACTAAGTACTAGTAGCAGGAACATCTCAAAATGGTGTGATCTATCTCCAAGGATAGGTCAGTGGTCACACAAGATAACTCCAGTGATTTTATTTTGAATGCCAATTTCCAGTGCTGTACAGCACCTGCGAATTCTGTATGTACAGCAGCTCCAAAAATTAAGGTTAATTTGTCTTAAGGTAGGCATCCATAAATAGAAGCCACCCCCTCCTTCCTTGGTATGCAGCTTTGAAAAGAATGAAGTGTGTCAGAAGGCCAACAGCTTTGTAGTGACTGCTAGTGAAGTGATGGTGATCTGAGTTATTATTCCTCTCTTCCCCATACAAGGGTGTTGTGCACAGGGAATGCACTGAGAATTTACTGTGATGGACACAAGAGCCTAAAATTCTGGGCAGCTCTTACCAAGAAGCTCACAGCATCTATGAGCATGTTCTTAACTCATGCTGTAGGAACTAGCTTTCTAAGACAAAACAGAAATGCCGTGAGCACCAAGGTCCACATGTAGAGTTCCGTTTATCTCCTTTTTTTTTACTTCCTGTTATTCAATATTCTTATCTCTCTTTTTTTTCCCCCCTTTTCTTCTTCTATCCGCCTCTCACACTTCTTTGCCACTACTGTTCTTGCTTGTTGTTCCCTCTCCATTTCTTTATTTCATGACAGGAGCAATGTATCTCCTCTTTTCATTCCTTGCAGTTCTTTTCCCTCATAAAAGGTATGGCTGCCTGCTCTGCCATTTACACTGGCTTTTTAGAAAAAAACAAACTCACCTTGCAAACAGTGAATTCCTTGAAAAATGTCCTCAAAACAACATGGTCTCCAAGACATTTTTTTAATCTCTTTTTTTACTTTGTTTTTGGCAAAATCTCTCTCTTTATCATGTTAGTCAATAGAACTATTAGCTACTTTGGTTACTCCTCTAAACCTTGTCACCTCTTCATATTCCTTGTACTTAAAATCTCAGGGTATTTTTCCACAGACTTTCTCCTGCATATCTCTCTCCTCACATGGGAATATTTCATAGCAAATGACCCTTTCCGGAAAACAGATTTATTTGGTTCTGAAAAGCTACTAATAATGCTGCAAACAAGGAAGATCAGGTACAGAACTGCTCTTCATGAAATTGCTGAGAATTAAGCAAAACCAGTGGCAGTAACCTCAGGGGATGCATGGGTCACTTCACAATAAAGTTAGAGGCGTCCTTGGTTTTGACTTTCTCTCGTATTCTGAATGTTTTGATTTTGTTTGGTTGGGGTTTTTTTGTGCTTTAATCTTTGCATTTTGATGAGTTTGCATAAGGCTGTGTGTGATCAGTTTGTGCCTGCAATTTTTACACTCTCATGTCTACGCAAAAGTTTTTCTTCCATTTATCAGTAAGATGAAAACCCAGCAAAAAGGTGAGATACATTCTCAGAGGGCTGTTGGACTCATAAATTGAGGATACTAGATTAGGTCTATAAAGATTAGAGAAAGACAGATAAGAGATGAAATACAAGTGTGCACGGCCAAAAAGGAATGACCATTACTGAAACTGGCTCAGGAATCTTCATAAAATGTCATTAACCCCTGCAGCCCATTGACAGAAGGCATCAGTGAGATTAAAAGACATTACCTACATATATAGCTTCAAGATTTCTAAGGCACAGAAATTCTTCTTGCATTAAGGTGGAAGCCCACCACTTAGATGAATCTCCTGTGTATCCAGCTTATGCTGTAATTTCAACAGGATTTCTTGCTTGTTTGGTTGCATGAATCAACTTCGGCGGAGAATGAATCCTGAACTTAGACTGCAGGTGCAGCATGGTTGGGAATTCCTGTCTTACTGTTGGCTTGCAGATTTGTGTTTTGCTTTGTGCGCAAGTGAAGATACCGAGCCAAAAGATGACTAGAATAGCTGTGGTGTGGAGTTTCATTGCTGGTGGCTTCCTAGTCATGGCAGAGAAGAAAGTGATTAACACAAGCCTCCTTTCATGGTGTTGATGTAGTGTTGTTCAGGTGTTAGGTCCTTGTTTTGCCAAAAAAAATATAGTGGAGTAGTAGAAAAGGGGTACATATGTAGGAATTTTTAATTCTGGTGACAGAGAAACCACACCTTTCCTGTCCATTATCTGTTAGTAGTGCCCCTGTGAAGGCCTTTCCTGCGTGAACTCTGTTGTGGTTGAAGTTCTCTGAATTAAGTTTTATTTTAGCCTGTTTTAATTTAGCTACTTTTCTGCTGTACTCTGCTATGTTTTGAACATTGTACGTAAAGAGCTAGACAGAGGCACAGAATGACGCTCTCTGATCAACAGACCACTGACAAAGAGAACACACATCAAGGAAAAGCTAGTTTTGTTCATGGAGATGGAAATGGTGGTTGTGTAAGTCAGAAGTTAGTCTCAATTATACCTTTAAAAACAGCTCTGTACGGGACACCACACGTCCCTTCTGTCGGGTGAAACTTGCCAGAAGCTAAATGCCATCTCCTGACCTCCAGGGAGACTGGGGCTAATACCGCAAAGAGTGTCAGCTGAGAGAAAGCGCATAAGACGTGCTCTCATCTATGGAACTTAACCATTGCCACGAGTCATCTTGTGAAGTCCCTCTCTTGAGCAGGGCCTCCATTAGGCAGCCACAGTGAACTTTGTCAGGCTTCAAAGCCAAACGCATGTTTTGGGGAGTTTGCAAGTATGGTCATGCAATTCCAGATCATCAGCTGAAGTCTTGAGATCTCTTAAATTATTTTTGAGATGGAAAAAACCACACCTAGTTATAGTGCTACTAAAATCTTTAGCTGTAACCACAAAGCTTCTTCCAAGCTTTTCTATGAGTGATAAATGTTTCTAATGGTTGCAATTTTAAAGACTGAATTTAGACAGCCTTACAACTTTCATGTACTATAAGTGGTCACAGTAGGGAGGAATCAACCACTTTGGGGTAAACTTAGCTTATTAAACTCAATTATTTTTCAAAAAATGGATGATTTTTTCATTAGAAGAGTTAAATCTGAGGCCACAAATGGTATTCTTTAGAGTAAGTTTTTTATAATCATATTACTAATTTTATCCAGTAAGTTATTACCACTTCACTTTTTTTCTAACATAATAAAAATCCAGAAATGGACATCTGCAATATTTTGCTGATTTTGTTGCTTAATTCATACCATTACGGCAGATCCTGAGCAGAGAAGGATTACCTCATGAGAGATGCTCATGCTAGAAGGCCTTAATAAATCAAACCTGAACCACCCAGCACCTTATGAAAAGCACCCCATGGATACTACTAGGTGAATCAGCAACTCGTAGCATGGCAATTCCTGTTCAGAGTCTGTTTATAGGCAGGGTTAGGGTGACCTTGAAGGTAGATTAGAGCCCTAACAGAGCCATTTTTTTCTAGCACTGCACAGAGAGGCGCTAGAAAATTATCACTTGAGGTTTTTTTTTTTGTGAGTCAATGCTGTCCTACTGGGGAATACCAAGATAACTCTCTAATGGTCTCAGAGCAGCACGTATGTTGGAGTTGACACCGCAGTGGACATTAGACAGCAGATGGTAGGAAACAAGTAGGTACTTTCCCCACTGAGAAGCCCACAGAAGCCTCATCTTGCACGTGAATTCACATGTGTGCTCATACACATGAATGAAGACAGATATCTACACCCTTACCATCGCTCTTTCCAATGCCAGTCTTACATGGGGGCCCTTGGGACTGCCGGAGGAAGCAAAAAGATTATTGGATTTGTTTCATGTGTTACAATTTCTAAATAGTTTTTGATATATTTATTTTTCTTCAGTTTTTAAGGGATTCATGCAAGAAATATTCAGTAAGATACGTAATAATCAGCTCAAATCAAGTGAGAGCCTCTGCATAGAAATGAACAATTGAGTCATTAGTAGAGCAGGACACAAGCTTGTAATTTTGGAGTCCTTTTTTGTATCTTATGACAAGACCGGTCTCTTTCTTTGCATAACAAACATGTAATAATTTGGTCGAGACTCTTTTATTCTAATCCATAGCTAGACAGGAAGGAAAACCAAAACTTTTCCAGGAAAGGACCTACTGTGCCAACCCCATTCCAGTTTAAAGGAACAGAGTAGGGGAAATAAGCAGGCCTTGACACAGCGCATGCTTTGGAAATGTCTCAAATGAGCCTCACAAATTTAGAAGGTTCTTGTAAATTGCAATCCTTATACTTGGTTTTGGGATAGTTATTTACTGTTTCATACAACAGGCTTCTCAGACTCCCTAGAGATCAGGTGCTGGGAAGTGTGTTCATGGTTTGCTCTGTTCATTCTCTAGATCAGGTCTCTTATGGGCTGATGTATCCCGTTTCTAATGATGGTGAATTTATTAGCAGAAGAGGCTTTTTCCCAGGACTTCATTTCCTGTTGGGAATGTAGAAACACACAGGCAGATTGTACAAATACAAAAATTCTAATTTTTGTCAGTATGAACCTCCTGGTTCAATTGTTTTAGTGTTTTCTGTGCTAGAGGGTGAGAAAGATTAGGTGAAATAGTTTGTTTGGGGTGGTTTTTTTTTGGCTTTAACTCTTTGTTGCACAATTTCCTCTCTCTCTGCTGCCTTTAACTGTCAGGTGAAAGGGAGGGAAGATAAATCATGATATGACAATCTTTTAAAAATCTTCTGGACAGCCTCTGTGAGAGTTGTCCTGGCAGGTCTATTTCCTTCTTTTCAGGTCTCCTAACCAAAAAACAAACTGTGGGTTGATAGCACGGGGTGAGAAATGGCAAACAGAAATAGCTCTCGGTGTTAGTGCGCAGGCATCGTGGTAGGCAATAAGGTGAGTTAGAAGCGTGCCCTCAGAACAGGTTAGGTATTGCTGCAAGAAGGGCCTTAAACATACCTAGGGAGCAGATGGGCTCACTGGGGCATGCAGCTGTGGTGGTATTGATCACAGTGTGTGCTATGTGCGGTTTCATTATGCTGTCCAAATCAAATGCCCAGCTAAATTCATATTCTCAATTACACTGACAACCACTTGCAGTATCGTAATTTCAGATGTTTTCAATTTGTTGATACCTAAAATTTGCTAGCCCCTAGCTTGAGTCTTTCAGGTTTATGGCATATTTTTTAAGCTTCTGTTTTCCCAAAGTGATGAGAAACCTACCCTAGCACACATGCCATAGAGCAGAGATAATAACTCAAAGGAGCAAGAGAGCTTCTGACTGTGGCTTATTAAGGACTTAACAGCAGCTGCCTTATACCACCTTCTCTTGAAACAATTCCCTGCTACTCCTTTCTTATTTGTTACACCCTATCTTTCTCCTGACCTTTTCCCTTACTGGCTTGCCATAAAATTTGAATTAGCATCTTCTTTAGCAAACTCAAATAATTTAAGTAATCAATTCATTTTCAGTTTAAAATATAAGGTTTAGCTTTCCAAAATCCATGTGGTTCATTGTTCCACAGGGATGAGAGAAGAAAATATTTTTACTTGCTGAATTAACATTCCTTACTTGTCATGTATCGATATTTGGCAAAATAGCATTACCAATGCATTAATATTTGTAGACAGGTACCCAGTCCTCCTGCCTTTTCTTCTTCCTATGTAGGGTCTTGAGCAATCTGTTAAAATAGGTCATCAGCTGATGAAACCCTCCGATGTAAAGCAAAGCACAAATGATAGTCAGAATGTATGTAAAAACCCAGTCCAATCATAGAATAACTCAGCTCATCACTGTGGGTTACAGATTGAATGTTGTAATAACAGTTTCCAGGAAAGCTGATTGTCACTGTAAACCCTTATCTTTCTAGTTCCTTAATTATAAATAAGCAGTGGAAAAAATACAGCTGCAGCTACATAAAGCTATTGCCTAGACAATATACTACTTTTATGTGAAAAGCCAGCATGCCCAAAGGAGTGGCTACTTATCCTATTGGCCTCTGTTGAAGTTAGTGAAGCTCTAAACACTGACACATGTGGAGGATTTGTCCTCTGTGCTCTCTGCAGTCTTTCCTCCTTGCTAAAGATCTGAACACAGTGCATCTCTTCAGCCCTTTCAGAAACTGGTGTGTGACAAAAGAGAAATTGTTGACTTGTTTCAAATATTGCTGTTCCTTGGTCTGCTATGTATATTTGGAGGGTCCTTTTTGGCCAAGCAATGCACAGATCTTACAGAAGGAGTGAAAGGAAATGAGTGTTCATATTACAGGCTACAGTCTAGCAGAGGATGAGCAGGAAGGGAAGCAGTCACCATAATCCCCCTGCTCCCTACCTCACTTGAAGAAGAAATGGTGGGCAGCCATTTGCAGGGAGGACATCCATGCAAGCACAGCCCCAGATCTTCAAATATACCTTGGAACCTAACTTCATAAGTGAGGTGTTTCCTAAGGATATTGGAGAGACCCAGACTATGGTTCTTACTTGGCTCCAAACAGCAGCAACGCTCTAGTTCTTAATTTTGCACTTTCATGTGCCTGTGAAAAGGCAATTTAATTGTATTTTCCATTCTTTCTAAAGTCTTTTGATAGCCTTAGGGAAAAGCAGTAGGCAGGAGCAGTGCTATTACAGATAAGGGTCCAGACTGTACACAGCTAGAGATGACAAAAATAGCACACAACTGGGACCGCAGCAAAGTAAGGGGTGAAGAATGGTCAGGGGAAGACAGGGAGGTTCCTGGGGTTTAATAGCTGAGTAGGAAGAGATGTTGAAGGCACTGATCACCTATAGTAATTAATTCCCAAGAAATGCACAACGATCTTTACTGATCTTGCAAGATGTAATTATTAAGTAGGATGATTCACTCTTAAAAATGGTTATGAACTGTGATGAGGATGAGCAGATATAAAGTATTAACTGCTTTGTGATGGTTAATTAATATATCCTCGGGTTGCGATAGTCCTAATTAAAAAAAAATTATATCAACTTCATCAAGATTAAATCCAGGATAATATTCTACTGAGTTTGAGCAAAGACATTAAAATTCTGTCTGCTAAAAACATGTTTGTTAGTTCTGGTCCTAGATGAATTTGATCAGTGGAAGATGATGGTATTCATCTGAGAGAGCTTGCCATAAAAATGTTTTTATAGGTGACCTGGTTTTGTAGCCTGGTATCCTGATGATTCTGAAGGGAACAGAAGTGTTTCTGTTGTCTGTAATATGAGAGACTTGATCCCTGAGATCAGTAATTCAAAATGAATGAACACCAGTTTATATATTCCCATACTCCAGAATCATCTTATCTCAACATTTCTTTCTACAGGTAAAGCTCTTCTTATAAACTTTATAAGAACAACTGTTGTTGTTACTGAGAACTTCAGTAAGGAAGCATCACTCCATAACATGGAGGCTCAGTAGCCTGCCTTGGCTTTGTTCTGTCGTGTGACACATACACTCACCCCTCTTTTCCCTGCTCGAGCAGTAGCACTTTTAAAACCTGTCCTGGGTAGCCAAAACTAAATGCATTTCCCTACACAGGACCGAGCTATGACAAAACATGAGGCACGTGAGACAAATTCTGCCAGAGGGCTGAACAGACAACTGTAAATACTAGTTTTTAGTGTAACATACTCTTAATTCTATAGTGTAGTTTGGAAGAGCTGTAATTTCATCTGTATCACTAAGAAGTTCTTTGTAATGAAAAACCCATCGTTTAGCAACAGTGCAGGCTACGTACATGCAGTAGTATGAGGTAAAGTTTATTCCTGGAGTTCCTCTCCCTGCACCTCTCCACCACTCTACAAGCTCCTCAAATACCACTTTTTTCTCTTTCTGCCCAGAGCTCTTCCATGGCTGCTTCTGATAATGTTGTTCTGATAATGCTTCTGATCATCCTAGCGTTGTATGAAGTCTGAATTTTAAGTACCTGAACTTTTGAAGAGGTATTGTCTGAAATACAGACTTTATAGCTGAAATGCAGTGTACAAATCTCAGAATTGCTTTTGAACAATCTGAGTCATGATTTGGTAGTAGTGTCAGCTCTAGCTGTCTCACCCAAAAGTTCTCAGATATTTGCTGTAATCTTGGTACCCGTTTGAACAGTCTCCATCTGCATTGCACACAAGTAGAGAAATGTACCATTTGATTCTAGGTTTATAGTAACTTTATTAAAATTCAAAACCTTCAGTTAATGAAATTTATCAGTTTAAAAAAATATAAGACATTTACATACACACAGCTCTCTAGGGCAGGGAGTTCATCTGAGTTTGTGAAATACAGATTACAGACATGGTTTGGTTTTGCTTATTCAGAGAAAACAAAAGGAAAAAGTAAATAAATTGTTTCAGGTTTGTCTCACATGAGCGTGAAAGTGAAGTAACTTCACAGAAGTCAGTGGGTAGGAGAAGAGGTCTTCCCCAGTACAAGGATGAATAGGGTTACATTCATAAACATCCACTGAATTACTCCAGGTCATCCCGTTGGTGAGAGTATTCATACATCATTGTGGACTGAGCTAATAATGCAATATTGTGTATAAAAATAGAAGGCCTGAGGATCTTCTGAAGATTTGATCAGGTGATAGCCTGAAGCATGAGAATAGTTTGCTTATAGATCATATAGGTATGAGTAACCATTAAATTATATAGCACTTTCTCAAAACCAGCAGTCAATGCACAACATTCTGACTTCCATCCAGATGGGAGTCTCCGTTCATCCAGCCTGGTGCAAGGTCATCTTCTTCCCTACAGTATGTGAAACTATCTGCCATTCACCCTTAAACGCCATACTGATCAGGACAGCAAGGATGAGAAGATATCTACGTTCAATTGTAAATAAATATTAGCAAGTGTTTCAGAAAATAAGCAGTGTGGCAGAGTCCCGCAACAAAACAAAGACGAGAGCAGACAATTAACCAGTGATGAACAGATGCTGTTGAGTTCATGTTTGTTCAGAGATTTTATTGCCAATTAATAGATAGGAATTAAAAGCAGATACTAAGGCTTTCTTTCCTGTTATGTGCAGCACTGATTATAGTTCCGTTTAGTTTAGACTTAGACGCTTGCCTCAAGGAGAATTATTTGCTTTTGGTGGTACGTTTTTGGTCTATTTTCGTTATAGCAGCCTGCACCCATCTCTGATCAGGGCTTACGCAGATCCTGATACCATTTTTGTTGATAAACCTATAGGAAGAAAGAAAGCAAAACAGGTAGCCATTAAATTCCAGTCTCCAAACCCAGGTGTACTATTCTTGGGTTTTATGCAGAACAGGAGGAATAATGTGGTAAAACCGCATCACATGTCAGGAGTTTGTAGTTACTGGTTGGAATAACAGCAACTAGCAATAGTAGAACCCTATTTATGGCATTAGTATGTATGTAACACACATGGTCATGCGCACATGTACTGACATAAAAAAAAGGAGCATACTTGATATTTTGGGATTTTATATGAAATTGTGATGCACATTTACCTTCTAGGAGCAGATCCCAGATTTGATAAAAATGCACGTTCATGAGATCAAAAGACCAAACACAGCTCTTAGCAGAAGTCAGAGTTACCCTAAACTCTTCCACATGGAAGAGTCTCACCTTGACTCAGTTCAGTGCATTGGGCCTCTGATTTTTTCTCACTTTCTGGGCACAAAAGATCTGGCTGTTCAGGGAGGCTTCTGCCAGCATTTGTGAGCAGCATACCTCTTCCAGCTCTGAGGCCCACCCTTTTGCCCTCACTCCCACAGCTGCCAGGTGGCCGCTTCATGGGGGAACTGGAAGGGTGGCCTGAGCTAGCCATATTTCGTGAGCTGGGCCATGATGATGCCCTTTCCGTTTTCCGTCATAGTGTGTTTGCATAGACGAGTGAACTGTGCACTGGATACTTACATGATGGCCCTTAGTGGAGCTTGTTGCTTTTCATAGCTGACAAGGTTTTGGATGTTCAGTTGCTGTGTACGCAGCCTTACACAACTGAATTTGCGCATGGACTGACTTCCAACGCTCCCTAGAAGGGGAAAAATAGATAAATGACAAAGATAGTCAGTTCTGTAGTCATACTTAGCTATAATTACTTAATAAATTATGAATTCCAGCAGATTTCCAGTTGTGCTTAGAACAGGAGTGTGTCATGATGTACAGCCACAATACCAGCTACACAAGAGAGATTAAGGTATTTTTTGTGATGCATCCTACCATCTCTAAATTGTTAATGCTATTTCCCTTAAGATGCTAATCTTCACTCATTCTCCTGAATAATCGTATATTTATTCTGCCTCTAGGGAGTCACTGCTTCCATAGCAGAAAAGGTATTTGGCATCATTCATCACTAGGTCTGTATCATCTGCAAGTAAGTGTCCACATGGAGGGGCACTTAGAGCAGGCACCTTTACTGGCTGCATTTCTAAATGCCATCTGAATGTGGATTAGTAATTCCCCTGAATTTCCAAGTGAAGGAAAAGAAAGCAAGGCTACGTGTCTCACACTGTGCATCCAAAATTAGCATTAAAAAAACCCCAATGTAGAAAGACAGGGAGGTATATCTGCCAGAAGACTAAGTACTTGTATTCTCTTACTATATGTCTGGTTTCATAGGCAACAGAGGGCTACTTAATCCTCTCTTTCCTCCAACACTTTGATAGATTTCAGGAAAATGCACTGGTGATTAATAAAGAGGATCGTGATATCAGTGTAAAATTCTGTGTGCAGTTGTTACCTTACATGATAATAACTAAAAATGGGAGGAGATCATTTAAGTGAGGTGGAATTTATGTGTCCGTTACTGGAAGCCTTCACTTGCTAGTTTCTGATTTTCTACCATCCATCAAAGACAGATTTGGGAAGGCGTGAGAGGGGATGAACAGAACGCTTCTGTATTCTGAGGTTTCTCATTAAAGAATAGAGAAGTTAAAGAACATAGAGAAACTGGCTTGAGAAAAGTCCAAGAGCTGTTCAGGTACAACTTGCTAAATATAAAACCTGCTTCACATAATCTCATTATTGGTGAGCTTTTCTTTGTTTGAAATAATTGGAATGCCTGAGGCAAACACGTATCAGCCTTTGGAGAAGCCGTAGCATAGCCAGTGCACGGGTACTGGCAGAGTTGCTAATTCTTGAGATTTTGTTTGCCTGAAGGAATATTTCTCCTGATCTTGTTAAGAGTAACACAATGTATTTTTTGATGATTCATTACAAATATATATTTTACTGCCTCACTCTGACTAGTTTTCAAAATGTGGCACTAAAGAGCTCAAAGATAGTCGAGCAATCCTTATTAGACCTGGAAATAGTCTTTCTAGTACTAAATTATCTCCAGGGAATGCATGCAGGGAATACCAACTGAGCTTCTCTAAGCCTGGGAACAAAACCAAACTGCTCTGCACCTATAACAACCCTGTTTTGGTTTGTTTGTTTTTGCCTTTATAGATTTTTTTTTTTTCCCTAATCCTTGTTCTATCCCTTCAGACTTGGTGATATTTGTGGCAAATTATACAACTTGGAGAACAACGTTTCTAAGTGGCAGCCTGTGATGCATAGCCACATGTTGCTGAGATGAACAGCAGTAGTGTTAATCAGTGTATGAAAATGTAGTATGATCTAGATCTAGCTCTGGGGGTGCTAGGTCAACATACTCAGTTTGTAGCTACATAACCTCGTGAATGCTCAGCAGGTCTCAGTTTGGTTTTGGTGTGGTTTTGTCAAGATGTCTTTTCTGTGTGTTTCTCTTTGCATATTTCTGTGGGTTTGCATATGGCTTGCATATGAGTGTTTTCTGTGATTTTTATGTGCTTGTTTGTGTGAAACTGATGGCGTGTAAAAGATACGTTTTTGCGTGGTGCATGTAGCCAAATTGAAAGTCACAGACCTAATATCACTGTACACAAACTTATTTAAAGCATGGCTAATAAGCATGGTTCATCTCCATGCTTGTAAATGATGTCAAATGAGATGTTAAATTGTATGAAATCAGGAAGAGAGGGAAGACATTATATAAATATATTGCGCTGCTTTGCAGTTTTTGTTCATAGTTTGCCTATCTGCACCAAAATAATTGGGTAGAAATAAGCAAAGAGGCAGTATGTAATACGGAACTGGAAGAACTTTTAAAAATAGAGACGTTAGAGGTATTAAGGTTATATAGTTATAGAAAGACAAATAAAAAATAATACACTAAAAATACATATAAATATAATATATCCGGAAAAAGAAAAAAGTACATCTTAATCAAGAAATATTTTTCATAACACAGTATTTATGTATAGAACTCGTTGCTATACGACATGAATGAGATTAAAAGACATTGCATCTTCAAGATTTCATGATTTTTAGAGAAAGAATAATGCACAGAAATCCTTTAAATGTTCTAAGGCACAGAAACTCTCCTCGCATTAAGGCAAAAGCCAGTCGCTAATTGACAGAATATCAGATGAAATCTCCCATAAAGCTGCCTTTCTTGTGGTACTGATCTGGATTTCTTGCAAGTTTTATCTTATGAATCAGCTCTGGCTGAGAATAAATCCTGCTTCATCAGACCACTGGTGCAGTGTGAAGAAATTCCTGTCTTCCTCTTGGGTTGTAAACTTACCTTTCACCATGTGCACAGCGAAGATGCCAAGCCAGAAGATGAGCAGAATAGCTGCGATGCGAAGCTTCATTGCTGATGTCTTCTGTGTCAAGACAGGGAAGAAAGTGGCTATTGTCAGCCTGCTTTCACAGAGTTTATATATTGTCACTGAGTGGTCAGTTCTTGTGTTCACTTCAGGGGTGTCATGGGTGGGCTGACTATGTGTGGAAAAAATTGAGTGGCAGTACTTTTTCTGGTGACAGAGAACCACCTACTTTCCCCCACCCGTCCTTCACTAGCCCCCCTGTGAAGACTTTTCCTGCTCAAACCCTACTGTGGTTGCACTTGCTTTCTGTGTTAGGAGTCGCGTTTATTTCAAGCTGCAAAAAGTGAGAGCTCTTGTTCTGTAGTGGAAACCTTTAATAAATGTTCCTGTCCTTTCACACCTCAGTTTATAGAGGTGTAGCTAAGCCACAATGCACAGGCACAGAGCAACATTCAGTTACCTCTTTGACCAATAGACCACTTAAAGGGGAACTGTGAGCTAAAGGATGATGGAAACAGGAAGGCCTTGACTTTTTCTGGAGGGGTATCACTCCTATTTCCTGTGTGGTGGAGCTTGTCAAAACTGATCTGTTTTCTCCGCAATTTAATGTGGTCAAAACTGCTTTCACTATGTGCTGGGAGAAGGAAGAGTGTGGACTTACTTTTACATACAGAGCCAGACCCACAAGCCTTCCTGCTAGTCAGGCACCGCTAAAATACAATGGTTTCAAATTTGAGTGAGAGTTTATAAAGTATTTTGGTTTGTGTTGGTTTTTTTTGGTTGGTTGGTTTGGCATTTGTGTTTTTTGTTTTTCTTTTTTTTTTGTTTGTTTTGTTTTTTGTGGTGTGGTCTTTCTAGTATAAAGAATGGGGCCCAGGGATGTAACTATGCAATCAGAGGGACACAATTTCCAGGAAAGAACAACAAAGTTTGTTGCACTTACATGTAAACATGGTGTTGATAACAGGTCTGTCAACTTCTTCCAGTTGTACCTCTATCAAATGTCTCCTTTCTTGCAGTCTGTGCTAGTCCTATTATCCATTTTTAGGTGTCCTTTCTATGTTGTGGTAAGGTGGCCTGAGTTGCTGGACAGCAATGCTACGTGACAGCCGTTTTGCACCTGCAAATATTTTTCAAGCAAGCTGTGAACCTCCAGGCTGCACACAAAGCAGCGCCTGAACTTGCATGACTGTCCAGAGCCTCTGAGCCAAAATCTCCTCTTGTGCTTTGGAGCACTTCTGTTCCTGGTAGAAAAAGATACGCTTTGTTAGGCCCCCAGATACCCAGCCAGGCCTGGTGCCTGAGATTGTAATGCAGTGGTGTGGACTAGCTGTCAGTTCAAAGCCTGGAGCAAATGTCCATTCACGTGAGTCTGAACTTTCCCCTGCTCTTCGCTTCAGGCCTCGACTCAGCTGGTTACTTCGTTTTCTAAATTCCTGATAACATCAGTGGAAATTGCTTTGCATGGGAAAACACCCTATGCGGAAGTCAATTCCCTAAGATTCCTCAGGCAAATTAAGATCAAGCTAAGAACTGAGATTAAATACTTGACTCTTAGGCTCTAATGGCTGGTTTGTAACCTCAGGAACCTCAGTCTGTAGTCTTACAGGTACAAAACATGCTGCTGGGTTTACTTGTATCTGCACACACGTCTTGTTCCTTTTGGTTTGATTCTTTTATTTTACGTATACAGGGAAAAGCACTGGCAAAAATAGACGGTAAGCAGGCGTTAAGGTACTGACTGCTTTACTTGAATGCCTGCTAAACCTACTTGCAACACTAATGAAGTTGCAATGAAATGGAAGCCAAAGCTTTAACCAAAGCCAGTAAAGGACATGCCTAATGCCACACAGGGGAGTAACTCTACTGACTGTAGCAGTACTACTTGGAAATCTAGGTTGAGTTTGTGTCCAAGCAGTATAGCAGCCTAGTGTTTTGCTGAATACTGCCTGAAATCACGCCTTAAATAAGATATTCTAACTTCTTTTACTTTATCAGCTCTGAGGTGCATGATAGCAACTTTGTCATTGATGATAGCAGTTTTCTCCCCATTACGAGAGGAGATGCTCCCTCACTTCTGCTCACTGATATGGTATGTACATATATGTATGTACTCACTGCCTACAACTTTGAGATGAAGGGTCACCAGCTGTATTGAGCATGACCCAGCTCAGGAAAAGTCAGTCCTTCCCACAGAAGCTTCTAGAGGTTGTCGATTCATCTCTGAGATGTCCTTAGAAAGGCTATTCCTTCTTCAGCTTTCCACTTTTCTTCAGGTGGGATGGAAAAATTGCTCTGTGGCAAGATTTTCCCCTTTTTGTAGTTCTCATTTGCTGTGTTTTCCTGGGATATTGCTTGGTGTTGCTGGCTGATGTCCAGTGAAGGCAGTGTTTTCGAGAAGAATTCTGTGGGCTAGAGTCCCACAGCTCTGTCTGTGGATATTTAGTGATCTCTGATGTTCTAATGTTGTGTAAGGCTCATTTTGTACTCTAAGACCAGTGTGCACTGTGTCTCTGTGCTGTGACAAAAGCTTAGTACAAGATTATCAGATGTATAGTCTTTCTTTTTTCTTGCTGATAAGTCATATTAAAAAGACAGCTAATAAGTGCCCAAAGTACTGTCTGTTCTTTTATGGCTCACAGGCTGCTTTCAAAGCGTTCTGGAGTAAAATGATCATTTGCATTATGTGATACCATCCGTTTCATCTGTGGATGTATAATTATGGAGTTCTCTAATAGTTTGTAAAGTCTGAATTGTGGATAAAGGCAACTGACTTAACCATCATGCTTCCCAAAACCTTGGCTTACAGGTATGGTGGTGTGTGCACCATGAAAGCTGCCCCTTCTACCCTTCACATCTCATGTGTAACACCTGCACTCTTTACTGAGACAAAGAGGATGCAGACAGTGGATACTGCAGGGGTGGATGTGTAGAGGTACCAGTGTTTAATCTTTGGAGCCTGCTCATGTGCAGAAAATCACAGGCTTTGAGTAAGTCTCTTAGGCTTCCTATGTGGCACAGGGAGAGGTTGGGACACACCGCCCTGGGAGAGGACAACAAGAGCAAGCTCCTGCTTGAGAAGGCTTCCTATGCAACATGGGGAGAGGCTGACACACACAGCCCTGGGAGAGGACAGCAACAGCAAGCTCCTGCTTGAAGAGTTCAGGGGCTCTCCGAAGCCCTGCATCTCTCATGCCTGCAGAGCAGCCTGCCTCCATTTTACCGATACTGTGGCTGGGGCACAGAGATGAGGGGATACGTGGGCCTGCTCATGTACAGCAGGAGGCAAAGTCAGGGCCTGCTCTAGCACAGCTCCTAAATGACTGCTGAAGGCAATAGTTTTCTTAAGTTTTAAGGAGATTAAGACATTTTTACTGAAATAATTGTTGTGTATACCCTGTTTCACGTCAGCAACCCTCCTGAAGGAAAAGAAAATATGCAGTGAGCAGAGCGTTAGGCCTAGTGTCAGTTTGCTTAGCAGGATCAAGAGTCTGAAGTATTGCGACTTCTCATACTGTAGTTAGCTTTCAAAAAAGAGAGGCCAAAATCTTCATGAATAAGTAAATTCTTACGCATTCATAGGAATGAGCATCTTTAGTGAATATTCAGTAGCCCCTTGAACTTGAAGAAATGCCAGCAGGTCACTCACTTTTGAAGACTAAATTAGGGCATTCAGTGACTTTGAGAGGGGGCCCAAGAACTGCATCTTGGACACATCTGTGTCTCAGACAGCTGTTTTTAGGGTGGGAGATGTCACTCACAGGAAATACGTGTCCGTCTGTATTATCTACAAAAGCAACCTATGCATGTATCTTACGCTGGACATGGTAAGTGAGTAAAGTTAAGTGAGATAAATCTGACCATAATGTATTTTAGTTTTGCATTGTTTCTTCACAGTCGGAAATCTGGTTTTATAATTACCAGCCATTGACATTCAGCTGTGAGATTCGCATGAGTTTCCTTCCCCCCTTCTTCCTTTGGTTTTCATCACTTTTGCTCTGTAGATTTAACGCTGATTTCATTGGTACCTGAAATAGTGGTTTCTGTTCAACCTTTCCCATTCATTTGTAATGGAGCAGAAACAAACACATGCTTGGTGCTCACATCTCATCTGAGAGACAATGACTTTTAATCTAATTTGATCACTTAAATTGCATTTTTAATAACTACTCTTGTTTTGTACTGGTTTTGGCAGAACTTCTCCTTTAGAAATGTAACCCTATCAACAATACTTTCTCTTAATCATAGTAGAGTTTTTGCTTGTAGGCCATCTGTTTCCGCTACCACACTGCCAGCTTTTTCCTGCCAACTTTTCCCTGGTCTTGCTAACATGCTTATCCCTTGATGTGCTCTTAAATAAATTACTTGCATCAAAATCCTTCCTCTAGTCATACAACTTGAAGATTCAGATACATAAAATTAGACTGATAAAGATTTGGTCTGAAAGGGACCTTGAACCAAACATCTAAAGGCTACTCTACAGTCTGCTGTATGCAGGCATGCACCCGTTTCGCTGATGCTTTAAGCTGACTTGACACGAATGTGGCATTCTCTGTACAGCACAGCTCTTTGGTCTTTCAGTCAGTTGTTAGTTTGGGGTTTTTTTTCAATGAACAGTTACACAGTCACCCAAGAGTTTTAAAAGAGGAAGACTCTGATCCTCACCTTTATGATCTTAGTCTTGTGTGTTCTTGTGTCTTCTCTTGTTCTTGCCGAGATGCATACCAGGAAGCTAACTAAACACCATGCAAAACTATTGCTGTGGAGAATTGCAGAGGTGACTTGAGTTCTGTGAAGGCATCTAAATATTGTACATGCTGAAACAGGAGCCAGATACCTTTGGGAAGTTGTGGAATATTCTCAGTCCATTTCATAACTTTTTTTCTTTTATGTTTTGTTTTAGTGAGGTTTCTTTCGTTTTTTTTGCTGCTTTCTCTTCCTCAGTTCTTACATAAAATAGAGAATGTAGATTTTGTTTGGCACTTCTTCCTGTGCGTGCCATATCTGTTGGATCAAGAATGTGGGAGCCAAGTCTTACCAAGTCTTATTCTGTTACCCTTCACGAGAAGAATCAGCCTATTATGTGAGAAATTAACATACTTCTTGATTAACCATGGATCCTCAGTGTCTGTAGACACTGGAGTTGAAGCTGAACCAGTATGTTGCTTCTGGGTAAACCTGAGCTTTCCTCAGAAAGCTGAAGAATCTTAGAATCGTAGAATTGTAGATAATAGAATGATTTGGGTTGGACTGGACCTTTAGAAGTCATCTAAATCAAACCTTCCTGCAATGAGCAGGGACATCATCATCTAAATCAGATCACTTAGAGCCCCATCCAACCTGACTGTCAGTGTTTCCAGGGTTGGGGCTGCTACCACCTCTCTGGACAATCTGTCCCAGTGTTTTCACCACCCTCACGGTAAAAAAATGTCTTCCTTGTATCTAGTCTAAATCTACCCTCATTTAGTTTAAAACTATTTCTCTTTGTCCTTTCACAACAGGCCCTGCTAAAAAGACTATCCCTATCTTTCTTATAGACCTTCTTTAAGTATTGGAAGGACACAATAAGGTTTCTCCAGGCTGAACAACCCCAACTCTCTCAGCCTTTCCTCACAGAAGGGGTGCTCCAGCTCTGTGATCATTTTTGTGGCCCTTCTCTGGACTTGCTCCAGCAGGTTCATGTCTGTCTTGTGCTGAGGGCTCCAGAGCTGGACACAGTACTCCAGGTGATCTCACCAGGGTATAGTAGAGTGGCAGAATCAGTTCCCTCAACCTGCTGGCCACATTGCTTTTGGTGCAGCCCAGGATGTTGTTGGCCGCCTTGTCTGTGAGCACACATTGTTGGACCATGTCCAGAGCATAATCTGAAGCCTCTCTTGCTAGGTTTGCAAAGATGTTCTTGGTACACTTTCTCAGATAGATCATGTCTTGGGATCCATCACCAGAATGGTTTCTCAAAGAAATTGTAAAAGCCAAAGCCATTTTTGTAATAACTGCAGAATTTTGACCAATGGTCACTGATAGATGGATTAACTGTGCTTGCTGGAGGATTTGCCTTGGCTCCATGGAACAAATTACTTTACAGATTCATTAATGATTTGGCTGCTATAATGGAACAACTACTTACTGAGTTCATGGCTGATGTGAAGGCAGGAACCATTGTTGTCATGTTAGAAGGGAATACAGTGTTTTAAATTATTTTCATGAAATGAGGAAATGGGCTAAGATGAAGAATGAAATTCAGTATGGTAAGTAGTTATGAATATAGTGTCAACCAGTATATGCATGAATACCAGATTGAAAATAGCAGGCTAGATAGCTGCTCTGAAGAAGAGGACTACAGTTTACAGTAGATAAACCCAATGAGTCACCAGTGTCACACTACTTCAAACAAATTAAAAAAAAAAAAAAGAAAAAAGAAAAGAAACAGAAAAGAGAGATATACCAGCAAAAGTAAAAATTGCAAAATAGATACAGGAAGCTTAGATGCTTATGTTTGATCCATAAGGAACAGTTTCCTCAAATGTATGTCTTGCTTTGGAGAGAGCCCATTGGCCAGTCTGTGTGTGTTTGAATTCCTTTGCTCCATGACAGTCATCACAGGGAATATGTTGAAGAGTTAAAGGAAAGGGAGGAGTTACAGATTACAGAACACCTATCAGTGATATTTGCACACCTCACTCTCACCTGTTGTGCATGTGATATTGTTTACACATACACAGACTTTTTCTTATCGCTGCCATTAAATACTTCTGCAGTCATATTTATTTTAATGAGTGTTTGAAATGGAGGCTATGTAAAAGAGAATTGCAAATAAAGCAGCAGGTTCTAGGCAGCAGAGCAACGAGCAGAACCAGTGAGTTTCAATCCTTTACCTGCTAACTTCTCTTGCCTCCACCCCAGAATTATTCTAACTGTTTAGCCTGTGTTTTCACCTGCCAAAGAAAACTGTGCATGCTCTCCACACGCTTGTGGCTGTCTAGTTCACCGGTGCAGACAGACTTGCTGTATCAAATACCCCTATTCTGTTGGCTTTTCCTTGCAGTGGAGGCACTGTGTTGAGTCTTTCTCCTGTTCAGAGGCCCAATTTTGGAAAATTCATAGGGATTTCTCCCTTTAGCATTGGTTGAAATTGGCCAGTGGATTAAAAGGAAAAAAATAAAGGAAGACAGACACATAACGCAAAATTCCTTTTTTGAAAACTTCACCTTTTTGAACTTTTCGAAAGGGAATCCTTGGGATTTATTTCTTCTGTGTTTTTTCCCCATATAGCTGATTTCTAATACATACATTTGTTTCAAACAGTAAGTATACTTGTAAGTATTTTTAATAATCGAACCTTCATGAGGTCCTATGATGGAGTTTGGCTAATCTGACAAATTGTAGTTTGCAGTTATGATGTTAACTCTGTGGGTTCCAGGAGAAAAAAAACACAACAAAACAATAGAGAAGAAGGTAGATCGTTCCAGAATCTCCAGAATCAAGAGAAATACATGAACTTCTAATTTTTTCAGTTTTTCAATGAGGAGTGTATATTTTAGTTTCTTCAAACAGTGTTATAAAAGTCTCTGGAATAGGTACTTTTCTACTTCGTTTCTCAGATGAATGGTCATGCTTTCTAACCACACCACTGGTGAGGGTACATGGCCTTGTTTCACACTGATTGCTATAAACTGATAATTTGGAGCCACAACCTGTTCCACGAAGTGTTGTAGAATTTCTTAAAACTGATCACAGCACTTGATCCTCCTCTACCTTATGAAGTGTGGTGCTCACACAGCTGTACCCTTAAACAGACACAGACTGAGAAGTATTATTTTCCTTTCAGCTGGCTTTATATTTCCTTAGCCATTTGCTTGGTGAACCCATAACAGCAGGAGAGTCACCATGCAAATGAAGGCTTAAAGGAGAGGGGCAAGGAAAAAAGAGTTCAGTTCAGATGCCTGCAGAAAACACCCACTCTTGAAAAAGTTCCACTCTGAACTTTCTAAAAGAGTGTCCTTGGGGTTTATTTGTTCTCTGGGTTTTTCCCACTCGTGATAACTATAAGTATAAAAGCATGTGTTACAAAAATGCAACAGCTCACTGCAGTGAGTGCTGCAATGTGGGAGGCAAGAGGGGATGGGAAAATTTCTGCCCCTCCCCCCTCAAGTTAGCATTCATTTTATTCTTTGCCATTTCAGAGATCAGACTGTGACTGTCAAATGCTGTTTCACTTTTCCTTTGCAAACTACTTTTATCTCTCACCAAGGGCTGCAGAAACCCCCCACTGTGTCTAAGGCAGCCATAAATTAAGAGCTCCCTCCCATGGTTATCATATTTCTTGCACTTGATTCAGCTGACTTCATCGTGGTCATGGGTCACTATATGTCTCCCCCACATGCAGCACTTCACCCAGACTAGCAAAACATTCCAGACCTGGTGAATGCCCTCACTCTCCTCTCATACGTAAACCTAAAGCACATTAGTCATATATCCCAGTGGCCAGTAAAGCTACCTGCTTGTGCCAGGTCTAATTATAAATTTGCTCTCTGAGCACTAGCGTATTTACTGATAGAGGACACTGGTTTCTTCCATCTCCTATACTACATTCTTTGAGATAAACAATTATTTTCCCCATTTTCTACAGAGGATGAAAAGGAGACTGCTGGTATCATACTATCAAAGGCATACATGGGGACAGATGACCTCATCTCTGCTTGATGAGACAGTTTGTACTTCAGAGCTAAGCAGGTATTGATGCAGCTCCAAATTAAATTGGATCAGAGTCAGAGGATTGTCACTAGTTAAAAAATTCAGAGACTGCCCTGCCTATTTATCCCAGTTCTTATCTTGCTGGAGCTCTTCCCTCTGTTGGTCCACCTGTGAGCTATTTTGCCGCCCCTCACCACGTGCAACTGGCAGATTCACTGTAAGTAATGACGCTGCTCCTCCATAGTGCTTCTCTCCTGAGGTTCTAAAAAGGTTGTAAGAGTATTGGAAAATATAATTAGCTCTTCTATCACAAAAGGTCCGGCAAAAGAGAGAAGTAATGCTATAGCAGTGCACTGTTCCTCAAATAGGCTACGGAGTGGGCATTGTAGCTCTCAGGCACGACTTGTCTTTGCTGGATTCCTGTGCTCTGTCAGGGGATAGAGCTCTGTTGTTCAATTAGATGTAAAAGAAACTGTACGACCCAGGTCTCAAAAGCATTAGAAAATAGCTACTGTGAAATAAGTGGTAGACAGACTCTTGCCTTTAGTTAGCAGTGGCACTTTTCAGTAGCATTTTGCTATAGTTATTAATGTTTAGGTAAGATTTGTTTATTGCTTGGCAGTGAAGCCCACAAGAGATGTGCAGATATGGTGCTTCTTGCACAACTGAGTTTCCTCATGGGGAACTGGAGCTGGGAAGTCTGCAAACTCTTCTGCTCTGTCTCCAAATTTGTGTCTCAGTCCTTCCATCAGAGATTTGGCTGAGCCTCACCATCGTGATTTGTTCTTCAGCCTTGAAGCATTCTCATGCTCTTATCTGATTCCTTCTTTTTTCTATGTCCTATGACTAAATATATCTCATTTTGGTGTTTTTAATCCGTGAGGGAGCACGGAACTCATTGCAAATCAACTTGACAGCTCATCATCTGGATCAGGGTCCAAAGCTCTGCCTAATTTCTCTAGGCTCTTGTGTGTCTGTTTGCTTCACTTCTGAGTGCAGTGAGACAGGTGGGTCATGGAGGATGCTCTCCCTTCCTTCAGACTTTGGCTTGTAATGTAAGTAGCTTATGCAAGGAGTATGGGCTGTGTTAGAGTGCCACTGTGCCATCCTGCTACAAGGACTCACCACTTCATGTCAGGTGAGAGACAGGTGAGGACGAAGAGAAGGGAGGAAACATAGAGTTTTCAGGGAACATTTTAAGTGGAAATGGACTTAAGTAATTATAGTCTAGTCCAGGTGAGTCATAGTCTTTAATGGCTCATCTGTCCCCTTATTACCTAGTCTCCGTGAGGTGGTTTAGGCTCTGCCTTAAGTAAAGAAAAGGTTGAAAGGTGTGCTATGAACTCAGGGTCTTAAACCTGGGAGAATTAGCTAGTGTGAGGAACTAGGGGAAAAGAGAGATTGCAAAGAGAAGAAACCTTCAGGGCAGTGTTAAGCCTCGTCTCCCTGGGCAGAAGTGTTGGAAGGAGGAGAGAAGAGGAGGGAATTTCAAGGATTTGTAGGCTTGCTTGCCTTGGGGAAATGCAGTATAATAAAATGGATTTCAAGGGCGACTTGAGCTGGCTTATTTTGTTGTGAGGAAAGAAACTGATTATTGTTGGCCATGTTATGAACACTTCTCATTCTTCCCAGTCAGGGACTGGAGAGATTGGTATTAGACCTGGCCTGGCTTGCTAGTACCTCACTGTCAGATTAGAAAGAGGTGCCTTTTCCTGACAGCAATTCTCTGCAGCAGCCTTTGTCATGCAAAAGGTCAGGTTGGTTGGTCTACTGGTCCTTTCTAGCCCAAAAAACTGCTGAAAAACATTTCTCCTCAGCAGAGCTTGCCTTGAAACAGTTCAGCTTAAGCTGACTTTGGGCATGAACTTGCAATTAAATCTTCACGGTAAGGGGAAGGAGGATCAAGTTCAAACAGGTGAGAATCGGGTTTTGTGCCTTCATGCTTCTGTTGGCTGCGGTGCCTCAGAGGCTCCCTGTGGTCTGGTTGCTGTGTGTGGGTAGCTCTATCTGGAGCCCAGCAAGGCAGGAAGCTGATGAAGCAGAACAGAGGTGGTTAAAAATCAACAGGGTGTACCAGCCAGAGATAATGTGCCATGCTCTTAGAGTGAGAAATCACTGTTGAAACTGGCTTTTCAAAACCTTAATTTCATGTGACAATGCCTGAATATGAAACTCCCTTGATTTTTTTTAGCAGCTGACTGTTTAGAAGCATCTACTTTTGAGTTCTATTTTCTAGGCTGTGTGTTAAATCTTTTTACACGCATAGTTGCACGATGCAGAGGGACCCATTCCCTTTGCTTCTTAAAACACCAGGGCAGAATTGCAAGCCTTTCCACAAGCTTGGACTCGATAAGCTGCCAATACCTACTGAAGTGTAGTTCATTCCTGCTCGACGTTGGGTTGTGCTGTACAGCACCACCACCATTCCTTTGCCTGCCTGTGCAGCCAAGCTGGCTGCCCACTGCCAGCAGCTGAACTCCCCCACACAGACAAGGTCTAAGTAACATGCTGCAGGGCAGCCAGACACATCTGCATGTCAGACCCTGCAGCACTGGGAGCTCTGGGTGGCAGAAAAGGATTCTCTGGGCTGCTTGTAAGGGTTGTGTTAAGGGAGCTAAGGAAAACTGACTGGTTTTGGTTTCACTGGGTTTTTTATGTTATGTGTTTCCTGAGGGCAGATTTTTTTAGGGGTGAGCATGTTGAAAGGGTTACAAATCACTGCACTTGAATGATTCTAATTTCCAGGCCAGAGCATGGGCAACTAATTTTATTTGGGCAGAATAATGAAAATAATACAATATTTTCCTTGATTGACTACATCATGATCTTATTTCTGAATAAACAGTGACCTATATTGTCTCTCTGGATACTTCTGCAGCTCCTTTCACCACAGACTCGATCGGCTCCAGAGGATTTGTTTTCTCATTCTCCTTAATATGACAATATGAGATGAGATCTGCTTGGTGCAGGTTGTGTATGTTTTGTCACATCTTCTTTGTGGTGAGGTATTATCCCTGTTTTACCTGATCACTAAAGGAATTGGGAAGAAAAAAAGTCACTCGGCTGAAGCAGAGCGGGGCAGAAAAATGTAATTCTCCATGTATTCCTCTTTATTTGCTGAAGTTGTTAAATAGTGACTCTTCCCCACACCATCTGGGTTAAAGGCTTGGTTTCAAACTAACAACAACCTGTGTATTCAAGGTTATCCATTTTCATACATCTTGGGACCTCAAAATCCTGATGGGAATCAAGAGGACTTCCCAGCTGGTAATTTTTGCAGGTTCAGAAATAAGAAATGTTTGCTGTGAAAATGTTTAAGGGAGATTTAGAACCTGATCTGGATTAAGCTGAGGGAACTTTCCAGAAGTCTGCTATAGCCTATGTTATGAAAGAGTAAATAATACTTTCTAGCAGAAGTATGAAATGGCAAGGTAAATGAACCTCCTGACTTTGTGAGGATCACTTGGAACATTTCTGAAGACCACCTGTTGTTGCTCCCTCTGTTTCATACCTGGGGATTCAGCTTGTGTGCAGAGATGACACCTTTCTGCCCTTCCACATGGGATTGCTTAGCATATTCTTTTCAGGACAGGTTTTGTTTTTAATTCCTATCTGGCAGTGGCTTCAATTAAGAGATTCCACATCAAGTCATTGCCCTTTTTTCTTTCTTTCTTTTTTTTTTCTAATGGTAGTGAAACACTGGAACAGGTTGTCCAGAGAGGTAGTAGATGCCCCATTCCAGGAAACATTCAAGGTCAGGTTGGGCAGGGCTCTGAGCAACTTCATCTAGTGAAAGATGTCCCTGCTCATTGCAAGGGGAGTTGGACTAGATAACCTTCAAAGGTCCTTTCCAACTCAAAACATTCTATGATTCTGTGAAAGTTAGAAAATGTTACTTGTCCTCATTATACCGGGAATTCTGTCAATGTTGAATGTCAGGTGACGATTCCTTTGGACACTGCTCTGAAGTAATGCTGTTTTTATTGTTTCCCTAATTCTTCAGTTGTGTATATGGCTCCAAATAATGAAAAAAATGAGTGTTAGCTCAGCATATGAAACCAAACCTTTACTTTCTCCTGCTACTTGTGCCTTTGACTCACTTTGAAATGACATGTTGAGCATAGGTCTCATCCATTAGAACAACTGGGTGGCTTGAAATGAGCCAAAACATGCTCACAAGGCAAAAACTGGACAGGCTTCACATTTTTTCCTTTCACCTTAGGGTGATAGAATCACAGAACATTTTTGGCTGGAAGAGACCTTCAAGATCGAGTCCAACCTTTTCCTGGCCTTAATAACACCACTAAGCCATGTTCTCCACCACAACATCCACCTGTCTCTTACCTCCAGGGATGGTGACCCAACCACCTTCCTCGGCAGGCTCTTCCAATGCCTGACAACGCTTTCAGTAAAGAAATTTTTTCCTAATATCCAACCTCAACCTCCCCTGGTACACTTTAAGTCCATTTCCCCTTGTCCAGTCACTCACCACTGGGGAGAACAGACCAACCCCCGCCTCACTACAACCTCCTTTCAGGTAGTTGTAAAGAGCGATAAGATCTCTCCTCAATCTCCTTTTCTCCAGGCTAAACAGCCCCAGATCGCTCAGCTGTTCTTCATATGGCATATGCTCCAAATCCTTTACTAGCTTGGTAGCCCACCCGTGTACCCTCTCTAGCACCTCAATGTCCCTCTTGTAGTGAGTGGCGCAAAACTGGACACAGTACTCAAGGTGTGGCCTCACCAAAGCTGAGTAAGGGGGAATGATCGCCTCCCTGCTCCTACTGGCAATGCTATTTTTGATACAGGCAAAGGTGCTGTTGACCTTCTTGGCCACCTGGGCACACTACTGGCTCATGTTCAGCCAGCCATCTATTACTACTCCCAGGTCCCTCTCTGCCTGGCAGCTCTCCAGCCACTCCTCCCAAGGCCTGTAGCATTGCTGGGGATTGTTGTGGCCAAAGTGCAAAACCCTGCATTTGGCCTTATTGAAGCTCATGTGATTGTCCTTGGCCCATCAATCCAGCCTATCTAGATCCCTCTGCACAGCCTCCTTACTCTCAAGCAGATGGACACTTTCATCCATCTTGGTGTCATCTGCAAGATGAGATCCTGCTGGATCTCAGGCTTCTCTGGGGCTATTGGCAAGTAAGAATCACTTGCTTAGCAGCGGGCCTGGGAGCTAGCTGATTTTTCCTGCGCTTATATTGTAGCAGGGTAGCAATTCCAGGATGCATAGAGAGCTTGCCTGCAGTTTTTCTGCTTTGAAAGCCTATAGTCCAAAAAGGCTTATGTTTACTTACCTGCGATCAAGGTGAGCATTACTTCCTGCCCCTGCCTTCTTAGATGTTTTCCACACAGTTTGCAGACAGGGAGCGAGATGCCTCTCCAGGCCTACCAGGTTGTAAACCGACCCAGTGGGTGACATCAGAGTCCCAAATGCTGTCAAAATGGTGCTCCCACCCCACCTGTAACTGATTATTCCTGTTTTCCCTGGTAGTAAACATCCTGTGGTATTCAGTGAGTGCACCAGAGGGTGCAGACCTTGCCAGTGAATTTTGGGATCCTATTCTGAGAAAGTGAAAGGCTGTCAGCTTATATAAAGTCTTATGCAAGAAATTATTCTAGGGAGAATTCAAAGCTGATTTTTCCTCCCACCTGTGGCTATCCATTACATTTTGCCTACGTGTTCTTTCCATGTCTTTTTTACTCTTTAGTGAACTTAATACCTAAGCTTCTGAGCACATTAGTAATGCTTGCTTGCAGCCCCTAGCCCCTGTGCCTTGGTGCCATAGCTCTGTTACTACGGAAGTGGGAATGTCGTTGGCCTCTTACTCAGCTGCTCTATGAGGAGGAAGCACCACATCATTAATATCTTTTACTGACCAGTGACTCCCAGGTGTTGCTTTGTGGAATGAGAGAAGGAAAAGGCTATTTTATGGTATTTGGCCCATGTCCTGGATGTTTATAGGTCTAGTTTGCCTATAAATAAACTTGTCATGAGAATTGTCTCAGTGCAGGTTATTGATGGACTTAGTACTGTGCCAGTATGGTTTCTAGGCTGTTGCAGGCTTGATGGAATGAATGCAGTCTGGTGGCCTGCTGCACTGCTGGGGTGGGACGCCGGGTGTTTTGGGGGCACGGGGAGTGGGTGGCTGGAGGGAAGTGGCAATTCTACTTCCACCCTGTGAAGCAGAGATCCCCCGTGGCAGCACACTGTCAGGGCCTTGAGTGTGCCAAGTAACACCTTATAGTAGATATAGGAGCACAGGAGACACCCATGAGTGCTGACTTGTGAGCCTGCTTTCACTTAAATCGGGAGCAGCTTGGTACTAGTATGAGCTAGTAGGACCGGTGCTCAGTGAGTTCCTGCCTGTCTCAAGTGCCATACATTAGATTAAACAGATGATGTACAGTGATGGAAATTTCTGTCTTTCGTGGTATGTTTTTATCTCTGTGGAGGAACTGAAGGGTGCTGTACTGTAACAGTAAAGCATAGAAGTATAGATAAACAGCTTTTGTGTACAGAGATAGTAAATTGTCTAATTTATGTTTACTCTCCTACATGCTTTAAGTCTCTGCGGGATGGATTTCATTGAATAATGCGTTTTTTTCATTGATTTAGCTATTTAGAAGGACCTTCCTTCTGAGGTGATTAATGACAGAACACTGTGTGGTGCTTCATCCTGTGCTTTACTCTGAAAAGAACTGCAGATGTTTCTGTGCTAATTGTGCACAAATATAACACTGCTGCTGGGGAAAGGCAACTGCCTCTCAGTTCAGTGTGTCCAAATGGTCAGAAGTGATTTGCACTTTAACTTTTCAATTTAGCATTAAAGCATGAGGCCAGGTATATTCTGCAGGAAAGGGACCTTCACTCAAGTTCTTACAATACTGTCTGCTTGCTTCTTTGAGATCCTCTGTGTGGCTGTTTGCCAGAGGTCTGTGTAATAGGTATCTAAGCAAAGGTGGCAGGGGTAGAGAATGTAAGTGAGAAAAAACATCACATACACAAGCATTTCTGCTGGAAAACTAAACCTAAGAATTGTGCTTATCTGTTGTAGAAATGGAAGATTGCAGTATGACTTGCGTAATGTACACAGTCGAGGCTGAGAAAATGCAACTCAAAGTTTCAATTTTAGATTCTCAGAGAAAACTGAAAATGATCTACAGATAAGGCATTGCTGACCCACAGTTCTTGATAAATAATGTTGATGATAATTATGCTTTATCAGAAGCTTTTTCACAAATGATGCTCAAATTAGGCTGAAGGAAACTTCATCATATTAAATAATTTTCTAGTCAGTCACTCAATAGGATCTATGAGGGAATTAATTTTAAGTCATTTCAGCTTTAAATCAATAAGCCTAAAATTATCTTTTCATTCAGTAACTTTAATAGTTTTTTACTTGTATTTTCCCAAATCAAGAGTAGTTGTGGCACTGATTAGAACATATTTTTATTTACTTTTTGTAATAAATTAAAAAAAAAACAAAAAACGTTGTGGGTTTTATTTGGGTTTTGTTTGTTTTTTTTTCTTTTTTTTTAGCTAGTAAGGATATTCTGTAGCTATGTATACTTAAGGAATTAGCTAAAAATATTTTTTTGTATTCTAATATTCCTGTTGTAGTAGATTTAGGAAAAGGTGAACTACATGCTTCGTATTTATGGCATAATTAACTTTCTACTTACCATTTGTATTAATTTTGGAAGGAGCATCAAACACAGTTTCACACATTGAAAACCAGCATTCTAAATACTTATATTATAACTTAATAGATTTTTCACAGTGAACAAGTTTGTAAATCTTCAGTAAAAGTTGCACTCTGCAGAGTTCTGGATAACAGCAGTGAATATGCCAATATAGAAACTCTGTAGGTGCTGACATTTGAATGAATAGAAACTTTCTTAATTCAGGAAATGGTTTGTTGTACTTTATAAATAAAGTGGGATATGGTAATGTAGTTAAAGGTATTTCACCCCATTGTTTCTGTAAAAAAATTAACTGTTTAACTGCTCACAAAAGCTCACTGATTCAATAAATGACAGTCTTCAATTGCTAATGTAATGGTATTATAGTTAATTATTAACATTTGTTGGTTTAATTCCATCTGAGATATAAAATGGGTTAGTTTAAAAAGTATAATAATGTAATTAGAAAAAGATTTGACTAAAATAAAAACCTCTAATACTTTGAATAATTTATTTTTCTCTTCATTGTTTACTTATAACAAACTGAAGTTTCAAAAAAGCTAAAGCTACCTCACTAAATATAATGATTACTGAAATAAAATAAAATGACAAGTAGTCAGCAGTGATTACAGCAAATTGCTATGGGTAGTTAGCAAAAGCTAGTTAGTAAGAACTCAGGTTTCTAACAGCAGTAGAAATCTAATTTTCCTTCATGTTGAAACTAACTTAAGAGGTTTGTTTATTGTCTGCCTGTAGTTTAAGTTACCAGAATGTCTTTACACTCCGTGCAGGAGATGAGTGTTTAACTGATGTATGCCTGTTCTGGATGGGGACTTCATGTGGCAGTAGGTTCTTTCGCACCTCACGTGGCCTGGAGCACATTTCTGGGATGAGATAGTACCGCCAAGCACTGCTGGTGGTAGATCCACCTCCGCTTAGTTCCTTGCAAGCAGTAGTCTTGTGAAGCTCAAAGTTATGCTTTGAGTGTGTTGACTCAGTTAGATATGTAAGCATCTTAAAAATGGAGAGCTGTAGCTCATAACTCTGATTTTTATTTATTTTTTAAAAAGATGTATTTAATAAGCTAGTCTATATTCTGCTCCATTTTTCGCACTAGGAGGTTGAATTGGCAGGCAGAAGTCTTGGTATATTGCTTTGTTTGCTTAATTTTATTCTTTCCCCTGCTATTTCTAATGTTGTCACTCTTCAGCTTTGATCAAAGAAAGCTTTGAAACCTGTCTTCTTCAGCTCTTAAGAAACTGTAACTTTAGATCAACTGACTTCATAAATGTATAGCCCAGCTCCCTCCTGTTCAAAGAAAGTCAGCTCTTCACGGTGTGGAAATATGTACCAATGAGGAACACAAACCAGAGAGTTAGGAGGTTTGGTACTTTGTAAAATGATGTAAATAAAAATGTAGGGTTTAAAAAACTACTTAATGTATATTTAACAGAAATGAAACTTGACTTGCTTAGCCTGCTCTTACTAACGTAGACTTCGTGGAAATGTGAAGTTACATTGTGATAGGCAGGAGATAAACAGAAGGACAAAACTGATTATTTAATCACATCGACTGAGCCCATCTCAGGCTGTCTGAAGTGCAGCGAGTGAGCAAACAAATTAATTAATGGTTTTATTGCCTTAGCTCTAGTAATTTATCTTGTATCAGGCTCTGCTATTTTTACTAGTTCCCTTTGTTTTATCCCTTGCAAGCAAAATAACGTGAATCTAGCATCTATATAGCAGTGATACAATCCAAGCATGTCTGTCTGTCTTTATGATTTGTTAAAAGATAATAGCAGTTGTTCTTTGCTTTCTTCTTTCCTTCTCCAAATTATGGTAAATTGTCCTCAATTTCTACCATTTTCTTCTGCTGTTGATGGTTAAGATTGGAGTAACATGACAAACCAGACAAAACCACAGAAAGTTTCTACAGGATAAAAGAAATCTTGAATATACATATGGAATATTTGGTCGTACCTCTTTTACCTTTGTTATTCTAATTGTAAACTCTTATTTTAATAGTATTATAACTGCATAGCATACTCTGATCATGACATGCTGTATGAATTCATATATATTTTATCTTAATCATTTATATTGTGGGCTCAGCAAGATCATTGGGTCAGGATGCTGCCAGGTTGAGTAAATTATCTTTAAAGTAAAAGATTGAATATTGGCAGAATTATTCAAGCTTGGTCCTATATGAAGTTCCTTCTCTTCCATGTTGTTCCTAACGTTATGAAGTACTTATATCTGAAGATTGTTTACACTTTTGTTTTTTTGTCTAACAATCGAATCATGGACAAGTAGTTAGAAGACATTTTTGTAAGTCTTTCTATATGTTAGATTTGTTGGCTGCTATCCAAGGTAGAGTCAACTGATCACTCCTGATTTCAAAGGAGGTGACATTAGCTGGAAGATGGATTGCATCTTTTCTTATATACAACATACACTGATGCAAGTAACCTTTTAAATGCATTGCACATCTTATGTCTGTCTGTGGTTTCGTCAGTTAGTCAGAGATACTGGCCCAGTATAAGTGTAACAATCACTTCGGTTGATAGCTTTGGGAAGGATATTTTTGGCCTAAGGAAGAATTGCCGTTGTCATCACGATAAGATCCAGGAACTCCAGTCTTGCAGCAAGAACCACTGAGACAGATAATAAACAAATAAGTAACAGAAAACACATTCGAAGGAAGAGCCATCAGTCTGACAATGAAGTTGTCACCATGCCAAATGATTTGATGATATGCTGTAGGTCTGCCCCACCACGTAAGCATTTACTTATATGTTACAGACGTTATATATGTTTCATATCAGATTTTTAGATAAAAAAAGATTTTAGTCTGTTTAGATATAGCTCATTGTAATAGCATCAACTAGACTGTTTACAGGCTGGAAGGCCTCCTAGCCCATTTCTCCTTCACTCTGCCTGTCAGATACATAGGCAGGCAGCAAAATGTTTTCTTTTCAAGGCATTTCTGTTACAGAAGCTTCTGTGGTTAATGCTGAGCTGAAAAAGAGTTCATTGGACTTCTGTGTTTCCTTCTGTGTGCCTTTACTGCTCGCACACAAAAAGAAGACAAAAGGGAAACATGAAACTAACTCTGAATCTAGTAATACAGAATTGAAATTGAGAAGAACTCAAAGACGTTCTTCTTGGAGAAGGCAAAACTCAGCTAAACAATCTGATTTGCACAACAAAAGAACTGGTGGTTCTCAGTTCACAGTCATAAAACTTCTCCCACAGCTGACTTTGATTTAAAGATTAAATTAGTACGTTCATCTTGCTGACAGCTAAAAGAGAGTACATGCAAAAGTCGATAAGGATGGGAAGTGTTAAGTTAAAAAGGGGAAGTGTTGTTACTAAGAATTAGAATAAACAAAATTAAAGTTTAGAATAAATACCAAGCATATGATTAATAATAAAATGTCTGAAAATGCATAGTAGTATAGAGTGCAAGGGAAAGGTTATTTTTTTATTTTTATTTTTATTTTTTTTTACAGCTGAAATACCAGCAGATACACCCCACTGAAAGGCTACCTACTGAATGTCTTGTAGGGCCGGAGGTGTATTATGGGTTAGCCCCAGCAGGCAGCTCAGCCCCACCCAGCAGTGTGCTACCTTCCTAAGTGGAATGGGAGGGAAAATTGAAAGGGGAAAATTGACTCAACTTATGAGTTGATATAAAGACAGTATAATAGGTAAAACAAAAGCTCCATGTACAAGCAAAGCAATAGAAGGAATTTATTCGCTGCTTCGCATTGTCAGGCAAGTGTCCATTGTTTTCCACTTTGGGAAAGCAGGCCTTCATTATGTGTAACGCTTCCATGGGAAGACACATGCCCTAACTCTGAGCATTGCTCCCTTCTTCTTCTTTCTACAGATTTTATTGCAAAACACAATGTCATATGGTGTGGAACATCCCTTTGTCCAGTTGAGGTCAGCTGTCCCATCCCAACTTCTTGTGTACCCTCAACCTGCTAGTTGGAAGGGCAGAGTGAGGAAAAAAACAACACCTTGATGTTGTGTAAGCGCTTCTCAGTAGCAGCTAAAATATCCCTGTGTTATCAACACTGGTTTGGTCATAAATCCCAAACCCAGCACCATACAAGCTGTAGTGCAGAAAATCAACAGCCAGAACCAGTACAGGATAAAATATTGCTCAGCTTTTAAAAGTACAGAGGACTGAGAATTATGGCCTGTAGTATTAGAAGTGGCTTGAATTGTTACAGAAGACCAAAAAAAATTCTTGATACGAGTCTATGAATAAGGGAGCTTCTGGGGACCCAGCTCCACTTGCTTAATTTTATCTGGGGTTTTTTTTGTGTGTTTTTTTTGTGTTGCTTTTTTTCCTCCATATAATCATGTGCTTTGTTTGTTTGGATTTTTTTGTTTTGTTAATGTTGATCTGTGGTATAATGAGTCTATATTACATGTTTCATTAGGCTTATTTCTAGCTGTGCTGACACTGGCCTTGTTGTATAGCTGTAAATGATTAGTATGTGAAGTCTCCATAGGCATGTGTGAGAAGTGTCAGAAAATGATCTCAAGAAGCAGGTGTACAAGCAGGATATCACCTCCAATATTTTACTCATCACGTTTGTGCTCATGACCCCTTGGTATCAGAGAGGGTAGAGGTTTTGAAGGAAGTGGTAATATCTTTTGTTAGACTAATTGAAATATTCAGAATATGCAAGGAATATCAGGGTCAGGAGACACTTAACTGAAGGAGGTCAACCTACCTTCAGCCTCTCAAGGACAGAAATGAAAACCACAAAAATGTTCAAATTAGAGGTGGTCCTGTATGGAGTCCCTTCCTTTCTAGGTGCTTTTTAATTTTGTTGGAAGGAGTCTGTAATTGGAAATGGTTTCTCCTTTTCTATCTGTCAATAACTGGTTCACATACGTGCAGTCATAAGGCATTTTTGCAAAGCCTTCTGAAGGTCCAAGGCTGCTTAAGCATGAGTCCGCGGCAGCGTGCTTTGCACACCAAGAGGCTGAAGATAGTGGTGGATAGGATAAATATAGTGAATTTTGCCTTTCTGAAGACTCATCTGCTCTGGCACCCTGGTGTGTCAGCTACACCACTGTTGTCTCTCAGGACCAAAACTTGCAGTGATGGGGTATGAGTTAATTGCTGGCAAGAGGGCTGTTAATGCGTGTAGTACCCTGTGAGTCAGACCAAACAGTATTTCATTTAACATTATTTACTGGATGTATTGAGGGGAAAGACAGACAGTTTAAACTCTGTGACTATATCTATGCTAATAAATTAAACAGTTGCAGAGATTACTCCCAGATGCGGAGTATGATTTTATTTATAATGCTCAGCTATTGTCACTGACCTGTTTTGGCCCTGGACAAATAACACTCTCCCAAACAATTCACATGTGCGGCTTGAAAGTTAACAGGGACCAAATTGATTTGGGCTGTAAAAGTAGGTGAAAAAGGGCCAATCTGTACTAGAGGACAAGTGTTGGGCGCATTTACCTCCCCAGTATAGACCTTAGGTATCCAGTGAATAACGTACTTTTGTCAGCAGTTCATGATAAACTGGTTGTTCGGCTGCCACTTGTCAGGAGTTAACCAGGGCTGAATCTAATCTGGGCTTGGAAAAGGGTGGTTTTGGACATTATATTTGGTTCTGACAAGAACATTTAGTGGATCTCAGTGTTATTTTCTCTTTAGAACAAGTGATCTTCTCCATCATGTAGTTTGCATATCATCATCACCTGTGTGAAGATGTAATAACTATCTTGATGGTGTTTTGGTTTGGTTTCCTATTACATAATAGTTCACCTGGAGATTCATCCAGCTTGTTGTCTTATTTCACATTGGAGAAGACTGCAGGTAAATGAGGATGGTAGTAGAGAAATGGGACTGTGTAACATTTTGAAAAGAAGCTGACACTTATGTTTCTGAAATGCCATCAGAACTGAAAAGTTTTACATCAGCTGCTTCTAATCCTCTAGTCAGCAGCTCAGTGTGGGGCCATGTCCATGAACTCCATCTCCCATGATGCACCTGCAGCCTTGGCCATCCACCCTCTGCAGGTGTGGGGTGTCTGGTGCCTCCAGGCACGCACCTGCATTTGCTGATTCATGTGTGATGATACCCACCAGGAAATGCAGACATTTTTTCTGCATTGGGTTTTGGTCAAAATTCTGTCTTTCCAACCTTCACAGCCCTTTGTGGTTTCTAAAGAGAAGCCAGCCAGCCTGCCCAAGTTAATAGCTTTAACTCTTCACTCTGAAAGGGCTCTGTGCAGGAGAAATTCTACTGCCTGCAGCTGATAGGTAGGGAAACCAAGGCATGTTGTCCATTCTGCAATGAAGAGCACAGCTTGGGAGCTGAGTCCAGGTCATGTGCTCCCCTGCCAAGTAGGCTAGAGTAGGTGACTTAGAGGTGAAAGACTGCAGCTGTGAGATGGCCAGTCCCCCTTGCTCAGCAGTGATTAACATTCCTGAAAAGCCTGGCTAGGCTTATTGCAGGTAGACATGATTTATTGTGTGTGAGGATCTTTATATAAACATGCCAGTTGTAGAAAGCTCAGATGCCACCAACCCTGAATATCATTTTGTATTATTTTAAAGTCCTTCCTTGGTTTAAATAAGAAATATTCCTAAATGAAATAAACTTAGAGATATGTAATTTCTCCTGGAGGAAGTGAACTGCTGTAAAATCTCACTTAGGGCATTGAACAGATTTATTTAAAAAGAGAAAATTGAACACAGAACTGAAATTTTTAAATTCAATTCCTTTCTCCCCTGGCACAATAGAGCAGTAGCTGCTACTGCATCGCCCAAGTTTCCCTGCCTGCAGTGGTTTTGCTTTCCTGCCTCCGGCAACAAGGTACCTCCCCTTCTAACGCAGCAAAGCTAAATTTATCCCCTGCAGAGTGCACATTTCCTATATTTAGAGTCATGAAATTCAGACTTCAGCAAGGAACTGGCTAAACTATGAGGTGTTCTGCAGTCCAGGAGACAGAAATAGAAACACAGCAAAGTGCCTTGGATTTTCCCCCTCTGGCCAGGCAGCAATGACAATGGAGGGGCTTGTGCAGGGCCAGACTTTTTTAAAAAGTATATATCACCACGGTTATCATGGGATTCTTGAGTGTGAGCAGACAGAGCTGTGGAGCTCAGTGCCGCTGGGAGGATACTGAGCTGCCGGCTTCATGACTGAGGGAGGCTGCTAGCGGCTCATCCAGCCCTGGCAGCCTGGTGGGGGCACAGCAGTGGTGGCTCTGGCAGGCTGATGCAGCATCTCCAAGTTCCAGGTGCACTGCAGGGGTAATTTAGGCTGCATTTTACTCTGCCCTACAGTTGTCTATCTGCTTGTATATGATATATGCAGAAATATGCATGTGCTTGTATATATCAAAAGGGCCCGATTCTCATTGTCCCAAAGCTTGCCTAGTATCAGCTTGGCAAGATTCCTAAGGCAACGTAATACCATTTGTTAAGCCAGGTGGTGTATTTGGGAGAGAAATGGGAATCTGGGGACACTCTTCCTTCCTTGGGTTTCGCATCAGAGCAGGTGATGCAGGCCAAAGATAGGGCAGTAGGGGTGGAAATGTGTTGTGGCTTTTACCCATGTGACACCTGATCAGTTGGATGAGTGGGTTGGTCATAGTGGCACCCCAACTGCAGTGCCCACTCCCTCTGCACAGCTCTGCACTGGCCCCCAGGCCCCTAAGCACTGTGGGCACTGCTACAGGGCTTACAACTGCGACTTCTCATCTCTAAAACCAAACTCGAAATCATAGATTCACAGAATATTTCAGGCTGGAAGGGGCCTCCAGAGGTCATCTAGTCCAACCTCCCTGCACAAGCAGGGTCACCTCTACCTAGGTCAGGTTGCTTAGAGCATCATCAAGCCTGACCTTGAATGACTCCAGGGATGGGGCCTCCACCACCTCCCTAGGCAGCCCGTTCCAGTGATATATCACCCTTGTGTTAAAGAACTTTTTTTCTAATATCCAACCTAAATCTATCCTTTCCTAGCTTGAACCCATTTCTTCGCATCCTATCCATACAAGCCCTTTTGAATAGACCTTCCCCTGCCTTCATAAAGGCCCCCTTCAGGTACTGGAAAGTCAGAATAAGGTCTCCCCGGGGCCTTCTCTTCTCCAGGCTGAACAGCCCCAACTCTCTCAGCCTGTCTTCATAGGAGAGATGCTCCGTTCCCCTGATCATCTTGGTGGCCCTCATCTGGATGCGCTCCAGTATCTCTATATCCTTCTTGTGCTGGGGGCTCCAGAACTGAACACAATACTCCAGGTGAGGTCTCACCAGGGCAGAGTAGAGGGGCAGAATCCTCTCTCTTGATCTGCTGGCTACAGTTCTTTTGATGCAGTCCAGGGTGTGATTGGCCTTCTGGGCTACGATTGCGCATTGGTGGCTCATGTCCAGTTTTTCATCCACCAGCACCCCCAAATCCCTTTCCACAGGGCCGCTCTCCAGTATATCCTCTCCCAGCCTATACTGACAATACTGGTTGCCGCAACCCAGGTGCAGGACCCTGCACTTAGCCTTGTTGAACCTCATAAGGTTCATTTGGGCCCACCTTTCCAGCCTATCCAGGTCTCTCTGGATGGCATCTCGTCCCTCTGGCATCAAATTGTAAGATGCTCTGGTCCACTCAGCACTTTCTGGACTCTCTCCAGTATCTCCATGTATCTCTTGAACTGAGGAGCCCAAAACTGGACACAGTAGTCCAGAGGTGGTCTCACTAGGGCAGAGTAGAGGGGGAGGAAAACCTCCCTCAACCTACTGGCTAAACTTTTCTTAATGCACCCCAGGAGATTATTTGCCTTCTGGGCCCTAAGAGCACACTGCTGGGTCATGGTGAATTTGTCCACCAGCACTCCCTTGTCCTTCTCCATGGAGCTGCTTTTCAGCAGGTCAACCCCTACCCTATACTGGTGCATGGGACCCCTGGAGAGAATTGATGAGACTCCCCCAAAACCCCCAGAGATCATATAGACACCCCATTGCATCACCATTCCCCACAACTGGCATTGAATCCCTTTTGTGCTGCCGAGGGGAGGTTAACAGAGTTAATACTGGGTACTCAGTGATCACTTCAGACTGCCTCTTGGGTACTGCAAATTTAATTCCTGTGTGAATCAGAAAACATCTTTTGGATATATCAGATTGATATGGTCAAGCAAATCACTGTTGTTTCTTTTTTATTTTTTTTTTTTCCATTCAAGTCTGCAGAGTCTGCACGTTAAACAAGATTGGATTAAAATTTGATCAAAAAGGCTGGTATGTTACAGAGACAAGCCTCCATCAGGGTATTCCAAGAGCTTGTGGGAACCTGTTTTCAGAAGAAATGTAAATGCTCTGGAAAGAAAAATACATAGGCTAGAAGATTCCTGAAATGATCCCCTGCTATTATAGCCATCAGGCCACAGAACCTTCCTAAACTTATCTTGTCATTTTCTAAAAAAAAGCCATGTTTTGTTTTTTTTTCCCCCCCTGTACTCCTCCTGGGAGGCTTTTTCAGAACAGCACTGGTAGAAACATTTTCTAATTTCCAGCCTAATATTATTGTCGCTCATTTGTTCTTGTGCCATTTGTTCTTCATTAGCTCTTCTTCCTCCCCAATGTATCTCCTCTATAAATATACCTAGGATAATCATATTTTGTGCCAGCCTTCTCTTGGCTGGGCTAAACAAGCAGAGCTCTTCAAAATGCAGATTCTAAAATAGGCTATCAAGATTCAGAACTGTTGCCACAGGACAAATACTTCCATTTTTTCCTCTTTTTACCCCTTTGTCCATTAGAGAACATTGCACAAGTGGGGTTACTACAGCATGTGGAAAATTTGTCATTATGTCTTATTATGAAGTGTAGCATTAGAGTAGTTTTCTGAGACAGAGCATTGCACTGAGAATAATTTTACGCTGCAAATTGCCAGGTACTGGTCTAGATGGGCCATTTGCCTTTTCTAACACCTTGATTTCTAATTTTTTAATGCAGAATAGCTTAGTTGCTATAGAGAAACTCATACTGTTATAAGCCAAGCAGCATGACCTCAGAAAAGGATTGAAAAGAAAGCAGCAAGAGCAGAGAAAAAAAGGAGCAGAACCTTCAAAACATCTCATTTTCCTACATTTTCTATGAGATGTAATAGCATATTAAAAGCATCCAGGACAGCATTCACATATTAGTTGCTTCTCACATTTCTAGAAAATGTTTCTAGCCTTGTGACAATATCCGAAACTGGAGTGAGCCCTCTGTTCCTTTTGCCTCTGCATCCTGGCTGAGTCTCCATGCATGTAATGAGTTGCTTCTGAGCACTCCTTTCAGCTGGGCACCAGCAGCATGGAGCTGGCAGGCAGTGAAAACTCAGTTTGTGTAGGAATGAGAAGAGGGAGGCATCTCTAAAGAGCAAGGCTGAGTCCATGCAGGACTGAGTCCGTGCAGCAAAGTGGAGCTTGTGGCTGAGAATGAATGGATAGTCAGTCAGTAACCACTGCTATCTATGGAATCATGAAACCCAAACCGTCCTGGGACGGGAGGTGTTTGCTGCATACTGCAGCCACAAGTGACAGGCACAAAGACTATCCCATGCTACCCAAGTTCCAATTTAACTTGTCTGTTGCCCATAAAGTACACTCTGACTTGAGCATTCATTCATTTACGTAAGCACTAAGTGTGTCTGCAAAAGTACATCTATCTTGACATCCTTTGGCCCCGTGTTCGGTGCAATGCTTTGATAAAAAAGAGGAGTGAAAGGGCTTTTATTTTACTGGAGGCCAAAAGCTGCTAGAAAGGAATGGAAAGGGAAGGGGATCCCACACTGAAGGTACTTAGAGAAGATGAAGTATTTAAGTGAAGTGAATGCTTCGCTGCGCTTAGAGTTAATGCTGAATTTCACTGGTCTGGGAAAAAAAGCTGAAACGTTGCTGCTCAGATTTGTGTTAATAATTTTTTTATGTGCTACTAAATGACCCAACTCACTTTGTTGTGGAAATGGAATAGTAATGATCCAACCAATGTCCTGAAGACTCCAGGAAAAGGCTTAGTACAAAGAAATCCAGCTCTGCGCTATATGACCAGACAGCGTGTGAATAATTTAATATTATCTCACTGGTAGATCCAAGAGCCAAAGGAAATGAAGGCCTTGTTGAGCAAATTGTGCCCAAGAGCTAGAGTCACAGCGCCAGTAACTTGCAGTCTGAATAAATATAACGGCGACACGAGGGAGGATGTGCCATTGAACTAATGGGAGGTGAGAAGTGACAGCAGCATGGTACGATGTGGGAGCATGTGCCTCTCCAGCAAGCAGTAAAGGCTCACCAGCAACCTTACCTGTTCCTCCCAATCAACCTGTGCTTAAAGAAACAAGGACAAGAGGGAACAGCCTAAAACTGCACCAAGGGAGGTTTAGACTGGACATTAGGAAAAATTTTTTCTCTGGAAGGGTTGTCAAGCATTGGAACAGGCTGCCCAGGGAGGTGGTTGAATCACCATCCCTGGATGTGTTTAAAAGTCATGTAGATGAGGTGTCTAGGGGTTTGGTTTAGAGGTGATAAAGATAAGAGTAGGGTTAAAGGTTGGACCTGATGACCTTATAGGTCTTTTCCAACTTAGATGATTCTATGATTCTATGAAAGGTGATGGGAATTAAGTACAATAGAGCTGCTTCTGGAGCAGAGTCTAGCAGCAGAAGGATTGTAGGCAGCTTCTTATGTCCTGGCTGTGTAGCAATTGGCAAGGTAATATCTGAAAGCTCAGCTCCCAGAGCCCGTCTAGCCCTATCGGCATATTGCCTTGGGAGCTCCCTGTGGTGCAGAGCTGAGGTGCTCTGGGAGATCTGGCCAGAGTGCACCTCTCTAGACAGTAACGCATTTGCCTGGGCCTCAGGCCTTTGCTATTTCTCTTTATCACGTGGCACTAAAGCCATGGTGAAAACTAGCTCTGCTCAGGTCTGTTGCCAAATTCCCAGTGACTCTAATGAGGCCAGGATTTCAGCCTGACAAGCTATTTAGCAGTGCCATTCTCACAGCTGTAGCCCAATTAGCCAAGAGATGGAAAATCCTTTGTGATCTCCCCCTTCATGTTCCTAGTTCACCTGCTAACGAGCTACTGAGTACGAGTTGCCCTTTTTCTGTCTCTCAGGTACTTAACTTCTGTTGCCAAAACGTCTCCCTTCCTGGCAGGCAACATGAGGGAGGATGGCACCCCTCTCTCCTTCCCCAGATGGTCACTGCTGTCTCCTCAGTCACCAACTGCTGAATGTGAAAAGATTCGTGACATGAGTGTTGACATAGTGAGAGGCTGAGAAATTCCCTGGCTTGTAGTACTGTCCTCAGCCCGACCTTCCTTTTCATCTGTATTTTCGTTTGCCGCTCAGGGTGGAGGAGTGAGGCCGTGAGTCATCTTGGGGGCTGATGACTCATATTTTCAGTCGGAGCCGTCAGCATGCTGAGGGTTTCTTGAGACTCTGCCCAAGCTTTTGTGCCCAGAAGCTTAGCAGAGGGAGGGAACTCTCTCCACCTGGGGTGTATGTGCGGGTTTTCCTCACTGTGATTTCTAGCCCCCAGCTAGTTTTTCTCTCTATTTCATTGTTTTTTCCCTTGCCTGTAGCTTTCCTCTCCCTCACGATCCCCTTCTGTGCTTATCAGTTCCAGACTGAATCTGCTTGTTTTCCATATATGCTAATGTTTGCCTCTAACGTCCTGTATTCTTCTGCTGCTCGGAGAGAGCCCACTAGTATTTGCCGTCTGTATGAGGTGCCGCTCCATCATGGGTTGAACAGCCTGTGCGCATGTGTTTTACGTTTTGCTAAGAAATACCACATTCTTTCAAACACTCAGTTGCTAAAGTGTACATGCCATGAGTATGTCAGCCCTCACAGTTGGTATCACCACGGGTTAAATGGACTACTTACCAACTGTGCGTCTGTGGTTCCTAAAATACTATCCAGTCCCCAGCTGAGGTTTGCATATCATCCATGGTGACTGGCTGAAGCAGCTGCTAGGCCCAAGCATTACTTGTTGTCTCCTCTTGTTTGAGGTTCACCTTCACATCAGACTACAGTATCAAGAAGCATCACATGTGGGATCTTGGGGAGCAACGGCAACTAGGAGGTTGTTCACACCTGAGGGTGGTCTGCTCCAACAAGAGATGATGAGAGACTGTCTTGAGATGGTTGGTGAGAAGTTGCAGGAAGATTTCTGCTTGATGTGTAAGCCAGTGGTGATATTCGAAGGGGAACTGAATGAGCAAGGCATATGAGAGGTGCAATATGCTGGGGAAACTAGAAAAGAGGGTAGCAAAAAAGTAATCAAAGCAACCCTTCCAAGTTCCTTTGAACTGAGGAATACTCTGACATTCAAAAGCACCAAAACAAATACACAGAAAAAGAATTTTTATCATACAGTGCCTAACTGATGTATTGGCAATGTTTCGTTGTCACTCTGCATGGCTTCTAATAGAGGTTACCTAGAAACAGTACGGGACAAAAGTGTTTCACCATGACTGAGTTCTGACTATAGGAGAGTTCGTAGGAAGCCCAAAAAGAATCGTGGAGAAGAACGGAGAACCAAATTATGTTTCCTCAGTCTTTTCAGTTTGTTCTTTAGTTGTAGAAATTTAAGTAAAAAACCAGAAGGAAGTGATGCAAACAAGCTACAGTTTAGTTCCATCATCTTTTTTCTCTGATTTATTTCCTTTTCCCAAACTGAAAACAAAGAGAGAGAGAGAGAAGTAGGGAAATAATTGAAACAAAAGTGGGTTTTTTTTAATCTCACTACAAATTTTCTTCATAATTTCATTTTTTAAGAAAGCCAGTCTTTTAGCGTTTCTTGGAGAAGCAAACTGAACCACTATGAATTGAAAGTTTAAACCACTTTGTGCTCAACAGAATGAACAAATGGCTCCTGCTCTCTGCAGATGTCTTTGCTTCAGTTGATTTCAAGATACTACATACATAAAGACGACATGCTAACTACACCATTTGCCAAACTGCAGTGTATCTCACATTTTGTGTGATAAGTTCAAAAACTTGTGTTTCATCTGAGCCAGCTTATGCATGGATAATAAATAAGTGAGCTGCTAACAGGCTATCAAGGATGTGAAGCTGTTCTGCACCCTTTGTCTAATTACAAAGTCTAAAAAAGAATATCAGGCTAGGAAGCGTATATACGTAGAAGTTTTCAGATTAAATCGTCCCCAGAAAAAAAAGATCTGCTGGAAAAAGGTCGCTTCCAAAAAACTCTGGATAGTTTCAGTGTTAATGAAGCCAAGACCCCTGGAAGCTGCCAACCGTGTTGTGTGTCTTTTGGCACCTCTACAATGTACGTAAATAGCTGTAGACCTTTCCACAGCCAGGAACAAGTGAGCTGAGAAAAGACTCTGTTTCTAAATTTGAAAAGAAAGCTGTAAACAACAGGCATGCTGATTGTAAGTATGCCCGGGGACTTCAGGAGTTTGCCCTTTGGCCTTCTCTGCAGGCAAGGTCAACTTCCCCTCTGTTTTTTTGTAAACACAGACAGTGCATGAGCACAGCCTGGGACTGCTCTTTCCTTAGGAGCAAATCCCAAGCCGGGAACAGGAAACTGCCGGGTGTGATCAGAAACCTCACACTTAACACTTTTGCTTTACTAAGGCATTGCTTACTAGTTGTCCGGAGCGGCTGCCTTAACAACACGTGGTCGTGCTGCGCAGTTTCTCTACTTAACGTAGCCTTTGAAGAGGTCAGGGAGGATTATTTTTAAGGAAAATCAGAGCAATAAATAAAGATCTTAGACTGTGGGATATGGGGCTAAGTTAAGCAAATGGCAATTCACTACGGTATGAGTGGTGAAAGAGTCCATATCCTGCCTCTGTCCAGGACCACTGTGTATTTGGCAGCTGGCCAAATTGTATGAATTCGGAACAGATATTAGGTGTCCTTGCAGTTTCCTAATGCTGTTCAAATGCCAGCCACATTTCCACCTTCCATGAACTCTGCACACTCCACACAGTGGGCCGCAGACTCTCTTAATGGTACAGTTTTAACCACTTTTGATCCAGTCAGGAGGGAGCAATGTGGTCTGCTCAGAAAAGCAAAGCCATGTGTTAAGCTATCTTTTCCCAAATTTCCATTATTTAAAGAGTCGGGGTCTCATTTTAGAGTGTTTTAGTTTGTTCTTAACTGAAAATTTTGCTATGTTGTTTTGCAGAGGTGTTTGTATAATTTCATAGAATCATAGAATCATTCAGGTTGGAAAAGACCCTAAGCGTTACCTCTACACGTTTTATGTATCTGAAGAGAAACATAATCCAACAAGACCACGAAAGACTTCAACGGCGTTTTAGTTCTTTTAGGAAAAAAAAAAGATTGTATAGTACACTAGGAGTACTACTGGGGGAAGTGACTACCTAGGTGGTAGTGTGCATCAGTGAAAACTGGAGCTGAGTAGGCAGCTGCACATGGTGCCTTTCACACCTCACCAGATTATAACCACAGGAATAACTTTTCAGTTATTCCTTCCTGCAGGCAAGGTTGTGAACTCCAGACAAAACATAAACCAATACCTAGTCCTCCAAATTACTCAAGATACTTCAGTTTATTAAGCCTTTTGGGTGCTTTTTGAATGCTTTTCTAGTTCACTGAAGTGACCCTTCAAAGTTTTCAGAACTTTACAGGGGAGCTCTGGCTACAGGCATTTTTTATTAGCTTTTTTTTTTTTGCTAATATTTCAAGTACTGATCTTGAGAGTCATTGTTTCATCAATGTTCTTATTCCATGTTTGTAAAGCTTAGTAGCAGATGGTCATTTTTTACATCTTTTTTTTTTTTTTCTTTTAGTTTTTGGGTCTAGACTTGATGTAGGAGAGAAGGGTTAGTTCTGTGGGCCACCACGGTGGTGGCACTTTCTGTTCTGCTGTTTGAAGGGATGCTTCTTCCTCCATCTGGCCAGTCACATTTACCCAACTACTTTTTCCAGAATCTATCAGCCCATTTATCACAAATGGTCCAGGAGTAGTTCAACTGTTTGTGCAAAGCATGTTTTCCTCAGAGATCTCCAGTTTGTTATAGGTTTTGCTTTTTCTTATCTTTTCTATGGAGCTCTTGGAAATGTCATGACACTACTCATTGCACCTATCACTACAAACCCCTCAACTTTATTCATAGTATGTGATAATGGTTAATAGCATGCACAGCAAAGTCTGGACACTACAGATGAGATCAGTTTCTTTTTCACAAGGGAGCACTGTTCTAATTATAGAGACAGAACAAGGCCTTGAAGACACTAACAAGGAAACCATGACAAAACCTAGTTTGTTTTTTGAATCCTTTTTTGTTATCCTAATCAGATGACAATCCTGCCTTGCTGGCATTCCTCTGGTGCTGTGAATTACAGTGTGCTTAATTACCAAGCAGCGGTGTTCTTCCATGCAAGAATATTTTGTTCCCAAATATTCATCACTTCAAGACACAAGAAATAACTGTGCAGATGAAAGAGCTGTTACTTTAGAGCAATGTTCAAATGCACATAAACACCCTGCTGAAATGGCTCTGGGTATTTTGCATATGATTTACATTAGTAAGAGGTCTTAATAACAGTTTCTAGTATGAAATTTCAGCTCCTGCTTACAGCAAATGCTGGTACAAGTTGTGGTAGGGTGGTGCCAGAACACTGTTCTGCTGAGTTACCTGCTGAGAGTAGAAGCAGCTGGGGGGAAGCTGCCTCAGGGACACATAATGGAGGATGCTCCTTCTCACCTGTTGCCTAATGATTTTTACCCATTTTATCCCCCAAGTTCCTATTTCTAATACCATCCCAATGTCCTTTTTGCTGGACATTAGGATGGCTTCAATTGCATTCCTGGGGAAGAGTTTCTGTTTTAGCATAGTTGATGCCCTGAGTTATTTTTTTTTAATTATCATAACAAGGAAAGTATCCCAACAGTGGGGACACAAACCCCCCTGAGTGAGGGGGCTAGGCTAAAAGTTCATTGTGGTCTGATGGAAACATTTTTCAGGTGTGGAAAAAGAGAGGGTTGCTATCTCCATGACACTGCCACTCTTTTTAAAGGAGGATACTTTATTTTTCTTCTCACATAATGAGTTGCTAAGTGACAGACATGAAAATACAGAGACATATCAAAATGAGATACAGCTGCATTTCAGACATTCAATACAACTGCAGGGAAAACTGTATGGGATGATGTGTTAAGAGTAGAAGCAGATAGGTGCATACCCACGTTGATCAGATCTTGAGTGACTAAATTTGCTCAGTGTATTGACCTTCGTGGGGGCGCACCAATTAGCAGTAGATGAAGGGCTTGTCAGAGGTTCTTTAGTTTCTAACACAAAATGCTCATTTAAGTATATAATTGATATCTGCTGTTTGCTTCATGTTGTCTTTTGTTTCTAAATCAACTTAATTTCCTAGGTCTGGTAGTACAACACACAGCATTTCTCTCTCAGTAGAAATCTAAAAATCTCCTTAGTAGTGTTACTGTAGCAACATAACTCTACAATTGTCAACCTGTGTCATAGGTACAGAGTCAAAGTTTAAATATTTCTCATTTGCTAATCGTGGTTTGTTGTTTTTCTTTTCAGCTTGAAGGTTTTGATGGTGATTTGTGAAAAAATACTTCAGGCTGAAGACTGACCTTGACACTTGGGCAATATGATGGCAATGAAAAGTGCCGTGATTTTGCTGCGAACATCCTGTAAAGCCAGGATCAAACCATCTCTCACTTCACTGAAACAGAGGAGAATTGCCTTGCCTTGTCCCTGAGAGAGTTGAGCAGATGCACCTGTTTGGTGGTGATGAAGGCCAGCAGTGATGTAAGTAAATAGCGAGTGTTGTCAGTATAAGTTGTTTATATGTTTTCCTTATTAATGTGTGCATGGTTCCTGTCACATCTGTCGTAACTATTTATTGTGGAAGCCGGTCATTTTCCTTCCAATACACCAACTCATTCTTTTTAGCTCTCAGTTGTGGATCAGTTCCCAGTGAAAATTATGTTGCTATCTGTATTTGGTGCTAGTGTCAGGGTTTTGGCAGTGGGGCAAGGAAGGGTGGCATCCATGAGGAGAGGCCAGAGCTGCCCTGAGCCAGAAACAGCCAATTCCAACCGTCTCCAACCCACCCACCACAGAGCATGGCTGAGCCCCTCAGCCATGGATGGATATCTTGATATCCTGTGTGAGAAAGTAAAACACTACTCAGCAGTGAGGAGTGAGGGGAAAAAAAGTGTGAGAAACAGCCCTCCAAGCCCTGAGGTAAGGGCAGGAGGAGGCTGAGGAGATGCCCAGCAGTCTGTAGGCCTCACCATTGCACCCAGGGGGAACTGGTTTCCATTGGGAAGGTTTTCCAAAAAAAAAGAAAGTGGAAGTCACACCCAAAGAGTCTGCTTGGGCAGGCTGAACATCGTAAATGACAATGTGGCAGAAGTGAGTAGAAGTTAAGAGAAACAAGCATTTTGTGAAGAGAGAAGAGAGGGTGTCATCTGGTCAAATGGGAAGATAAATTTATAGGACGAAGGACAAAGGTTTACCAGATAAAGATTGTTTAAAAAGAACATGCTTGTGCAGCTTTATTTTGATGAACTCTTACAGATTGGCACCAAGGTATCTATCTGGTTTACTTTAGCAATCTAGATGAGGTCAACAGTCAATCTTCACCTAGCAATCAGCCCCTAACACTGTGAAACGTTAAAAAAAGGAAGTGATTTATTGAGAGCAAAACATCACAAGCCTGTGTCAAGATAGAAGGGGAACAAAGAGACTGATATATTTGCAGCTTCACTTTCCTAGCAGCCTGATTACAGAAGCTGCCTCTTTTAAGTGATGTCGCGTTTCTAAACACTGTTAGATCCCCAAGGATGCACAGAGGTGTTTCATGGCATTTGCAAAAGTGTGTACACAGCCAACTTAAGGGCAGTAAGTGAAGTAACTTTCATTTCCTTACTTGCATTTTGGATGCTTAAAATTTTTTTGAAAAGCTAATGCTAGAAGGTCAGGTGTGTGAAAGTGTATGTTTATTCTTGACTAATGTGTAACTCTGGTCATGAGTATTGTTTAAACATTTTTACCGTATTTATAGCCGTCATACAGCATGCGTGCCACAGGATTATTTTAAAATTGACTGTATGACTTTTTAAGGAATTTATGAAAATTACTTTCTCCCTACTTTCCAGTTCTCATATAAAAGGCATAAACAACGCAGGGTATTATAATACTGATGTGTAAAGTGTTAATTCATTTGAATCTGGAATAACTTCTCAAAGGGCCTACTGTGATTTCCTTTCTAAACAATTATCCTTCTCTTCCAGAGAGATTTGATTTCCCAGTGATTACTTAATCATGCTTCTTATTATAAATATTGGGTTAGACTAGGCATGGAAATGAAACCTCACTTTTAACAGAGGTGAGCAATGAAGTACAAACCAAGTACATGTTGCAGAATGCACAAATCGAAATACAGCAAAATTATTAACTCAACAGTTGTTTTTGTTTTCTCATTGCTACTTCATTTGGGTTTTTTTGGATCTCCTTCCTTCTCCTCTTTTGTATTTTCTCTTCTTTCTCTTTGCCTTTCTTTTCCCTGCTTTCATTTTCTTTCTTTAGTCCTTTTTGTCCACAAGAGGAGAACTACATTTTTTTAGACCTTGATTCAGGCCAGAACTTAAACACGAAACTAATACCTATTGTTAGGTCAAAGGGGTAGGATTTTACCTCCCCTGGATTTTACCTCCCCTTAGACATACAAATTAGTGAAAAGAATTGGAAAGAATATGAGTTACACTGACATTAGAGGAAGAAAAGGCAAGGATGAAATCTGGCAAAAATCTCTGCTAGCAATCTATAGTACAGGATCAAAGAAGCAAGATCTACCACTAGTGAAACAATTACAGATATTAGTATGAGTTCAATGAAGAGAAAAATGAATGGCTTAGGGTGCTGGAAAAATACTCTTTAATTACTAATCTGAAAGCTAGTTTGGTTTGTCAGAGAAGCAAATCCATCTGTCTGAGTTTTCTAGCTGTGGTCCCATTTTTTTCAGCAAATTTAAAACAAAATATAGTATCACCGTGCTTGTTTAAAGGCTGTTCTTGCAGTCCACATGCTTTGTTCTGAGTTGATGATTTGAGTGTTTTTCATTTTCCTACTTCTAGCCAAGTTTTCTCATCTTTCCAGTCTGGATTGTACTTAGACATGTATATTTAAGATCTATTTCTGTTGTAAGGTGAGCTAAACTGTGTATTGCTGTCCTGCTCTGGCAATGATGAGGTGTCTAATTATGAATGCAAAATAGAAGGAATATAATTGTGATGATGTCCCTTAAGTTACCAGGTTAGATTTGGATGTTTTCCCTTTATGTATCTGGTCCCCCAGTGCAAAACCGTCTTGTATTGATCTATGCAACCTCTACCAAGTCTCCAGAGTGGATTACTTGTATTATAGGAACAGCTAGGCCATAAGAGCCTAACAGGGAACAAAATAAATAAAAGGCATGGAATAGGTCTATGATGAGTTATGGTGACCGATAAGAGATCTGCAGTGCTTGGTCACTAACAGCTGTGTACAGCTGTAACTCAGAAAGCAGCAAAGCAGCTGCTGCCAGAAGAAAATGCTGGGCTCAGAAGCAGAATTTTGTTTTTATTGTTGGATGCATGTGGATGTTAGTTTGAGCTATGTATTACCCTATAGAATTAGCTCTCTCATCTGATCTTCAAAACTGTGTTCAGACTTAATAATTTCAAAGAGAAACAAAGAAAAATATCCAGGAAAAAAAGCAGATCGCTTACTTTCCTTATGGGACACAGGGTGGTAGGTTCTGCAGGTTACTCTGGTTCATCAGCCTACCTGCAGCAGGGAGACAAACCTCAGCAGCCTCTTGTGCTGGAGCTGTGCCTGGCGTCACTTGGTTGTCCTCCATCCACAGAGTTGGTTCCAAGAGCACAGCAAGGCAGCCGGGTTAGCAGCCACGCTGGGAGCTGCATTCCTGCTTCAAAAGCCTAGGGATTGTCCTTTCTAAGTTGCCAGAGGCACTAATAAAATCAATAGCTCATGACATGCCAACAGGCTTGAAAGACTGTCCTGCTGGTGGTATCCCCAGTGTCTGTCAAATTACTATTCATCTCTCAGTGGTGAATAAGAGTGGGAATTTGTGGTGAAGTGTGAGTCAGGCATCAGTACAAGCCTGGGAGGAGGCAAATGAGCCTGAGAGCAGGATTTGTGTTATAATTAATGCTATTGAATAGTGCAGGATAATACTTGTTCTTTCTGTGAAACCACTGCGGGTGATGGCTTGAAAATGCAAATACCCTCTGGCTAGCTGGCAAAAAGATGTGAGTTAAGCGAGCTGCATTCCAGATAGGGCGCAGCAGTACTGCACGTGTTACTGCTGCTTCAGCTCTTGGAGGAGAAACATGGAAGAGCCGTGGGGACACAGAAATCTGAGTGAAGGCAGAGAATGGTAGTCACCAGGTGCTGAGTTTTCTCTATGGAACCTGTAGGCTTCTCCTTCCTGCCAGAGGGATGATGCTTGCTGCTCTTAACCAGCTTCTGCTCTGGTGGAGCTCAGAGCAGGCACCATCCACTGCTTTTCCCAGGAAGGGCACGTACGAACAGATAAGGGGCAACAGGCAACCTAAGAACATGAGCTTGCTGAGAAGCTTGGAAACACAAACACAAACAGTACTACTATGCTTATTTCCTGAAAACTTCCTGAAGGTATCTTTTGATCAGTATAATTAAAAATGGATCATAAGGAGGGATATGAAAGGTCTGAGAAGCAAAGAAGGTGCTGAATGACATGGGGTGGATTTACTTCCATTAAGTACTAGAAGACTTTTTTTTCACTGCACATTTCTCATGCAAATCAGTTGCAGCAACAAGTTTTAACTTTAGTTTCTCGGTAGAGGATCAATCTGAATGGGGGAAGTTGGTGGTAAGTTAACAGGCTGTAGGAACATTTAGGGATTTCTTCCACCCTTGCTGCAATTTTCCACTTGCAAAGGTCTTTTCTTTTGTGTGGTGATGCATATGCTTTTATGCTTTTTCTGTCTGCTGTTTGTGTAACCTCACAGGATTCTAAGAGGAATTTCCTAGAAACAGCAGTCCACAGCAGTGGCTGTGGTTGACCCGCACCTTACGGCACTTTGTTAGTACCTTGTTAACAACTGCTTTTGTGTGCATTACCCTCTACAATTCCAATATATAATTCTCCCAAACTGATACCTACAGATGACTTTTTTTTTTTGCCATGCTTCTAACTTTCTATGTGCTGAGGTTTTCATAGCTCATCAAAGTGTATGCTTCACTTCTGGTTTCTTTTTTTCTTTTGGCACTCTTACATTTGAAGCAGAATGGGTACTAAAGTATGAAGTAAGAGACGTGATTGCTTTTCGTTTCAATTTCATTATGCAGGGAGGTACAATTATGAAACTGAACTGGCTGCCTACACTTAGCATATTAGCTAAGATAGTATAAATGAGGACATTGTTAAAAGATCCTAGATAGGATTGTCAGGGCAGGTGATTTTCAGGTGAAGATACCCACCTTCCCCTGGCCTGACACAACCTTTACTGACCTACATTTGCTAGGTAGTAAGGATAGTTCTCTGACTGTCGTCTTCAGCAGATTTTGCCTGGGTGGAGAAGGGGTGTGAAAGAGCCATTCTTCTCTGGCAAGTGAATGTAGTGCTGTTGTAGTTTGCAGACTGGCTTGTAGGATGCATTCCGAGTCCTGTGTACGTTGTAGTTTTGACAAACAGTATAAATATTTACAGATTGTGCTTCCTTCTAACTCTCCAAATGGACTTATTCATGAGCGAGAGAACTGGATATTATGTGCTTCCCATGCGATCAGCAGGATATGAACTGGATTTTGACCCTGTGATGACTGAACCCATCAGATTCAGAGATTTATTGGATAGCCACAACATGACCTTCAGCTAAAGAGCTGCAAAACTGCCACTGTGTCACATAATGCAGCAATGCAGACTGCATTGATTGGTGCTGGTAGAAAGGCTTAATTTGCTGGTAAATGTGTGCTTGAGTTTGTAAAGCCATCATTTGGGGAATAAAGGGAATATTATTTTTGTTTTTAGAGACTTCACGTTTCATCTGGAGCTAATGAAAGTCAACAAATGTCGAATGAGGAAGTACCATATTTAGTGAATCTCTTCTCAGGGACAGAAATGATGTTTTTTGAGTTGATAGAAATGTTCTATGTATATTCTCAGTGGTTGTAATCTTATTGCCTAACGGTGGGGTTTACTACAGTTTCCATATGTAAATAGGCAGATGTGGCTGTGTGGCACTCAGTAGTTTGATCAGGCTTCCCCTTAGGCTAGATGATGAGCACAAATGGGCAGGAAAGGTTTTGCTTGGGCAAATAACCCTTGTCCTTCTGGGCTTCCCGAGCAACATCCTTACAATACTGACTTCCACTCTCTGAGAGTAATTAGATTTAAATCATCCAGTGATTTCTACAGCTGCCGAGCATCACATTAGATGTACCAGTGTCTGGGCACTGTGAAACTGGAACAGATTTAGGTTGGTCATGTGGACCTGAAATGTTATCAGTCATATTACAATCCCTATAAATCACTTGTTGCCCCAGATAGGTTTACCCAGTTCTCTCCTGATCTTTGCAACTGCTTTCCCTCCGTTTAATTTTAGTTTGTGTACTAATAGTAGCTGTTATTAAATTTTGTGCAATTTAGTTTTCATGCTATCTTTGTTTCTTCATTTCCACTACAGCTGTCTTTTTGTCATTATAAAATGATCAGCAGGTTGACACTTTTACAGTCAACTAGAAGATAGAAGAGAAAATACGAGTGCACAGGTACCAACAAAATTTTAACTCAAGGGTAGTTTTGTTAACAGCAGTTTCCAATTTCGTGAGATCAGTTCTTAACCTGAAAATCATTCTTACCTTTTATTTTAGACAAAGATTTATTATTAATAGGGAACAAACAGAGTGAGTGTTCTCTTGTGCATCCACACACACCCACACGCTTTTATAATTTATTTGTTCTTCCTTTTTTAAGCCTGTAATAATGAGAGAAAAGCCCAAGTGAGAATTATGGCTTGGCAGAAATTTAGATCAGTTTATTTTGAAAGGATTTGATGTTGTTATGATGCAAAAACAGTTCTTTGCTCGTGCATCAGAAAGGACCATATAAATCACCATCTTTTGACCAATTACTTTCCTAATTTTCTTCTTTGATGAAAGGATGTGTCTGATTGTCATAAGCCAGTTAAATTTATTTCTAGTGCGCTGAGACAATGTGCATGGACAAGTATCAAGGTTTAGTGACGAAGACATTAGCTATTTTTAATGATCTGCCTGGTCTGTGACAGTCCCTGAGGTAGGGGTAGTTGCTTTTCCCCACAGCAGAAAGCTGGGGATGACTTCCTGTGGCAAGATATTTCAAAGTCCATATGACTTTGAGAGGCCAGATGACTGTGGCACAACTTTTCCAGGCAGTGATTTTCCCAGTGTGATTAGGATGAAGCCCACCTTTCTCAGCTAACAATATGCAAAGGTGTTTTCACAAACTGGGTTGTAGTTTTGACTCCCAAAACATAGGATTGTCAAAATAGGAGAATTTAACATGTAAAAACAAGAAAATATCAGAAAACCACATGTTCTCTGTCTTTATTATCAACGCCTGTAGGTATACAGCTTTCTTGGCCACCCAAGAAAGGATCTCATTGATATTTACTGCCAGGTGACTGATCTACTACTATCTGGGAGATCCCTGCAAATCTGTACAAATGCCTTCTCTGTTGGCTGCTTTTTGCAACTGAAGTAAAAGGTTCAAAAAAGAAGGTAGCAGATCAGAAAGTAGCTAATAATTTTTGTATTATAAGGATCTTGCTTTTCCTCTTTTCACTTAAAAGGAGAATATTTCTGGTGGCAGCACACGGAGTGTGTATGTTTGCATGCTGACATATATTCTTGGAACGACTGCCTTGACACTGGCCCTGGTAGCACTCTCGTCTTTAAAACCTTAATCTACAGTTCACCTAGTCCAGATACTACTTCATTTCAGAAAGTTATCTGAAACTGCTACTTTGTAAGGTGTCAGCTTTGTTCGGTAAAGCTACTTTGATCTGAAATAAGTTGATAAACTGTTCTGTAGGTGATTGGATTAAGAAAAGGATACATGATAAGAAGAAAATGGTTATTTTCTGTTGCTAGCTGCATGATCTGCTCTGGCTGTTAATACCTAAACCATCGATAGCTGTAATGTCCTTGTCAACCAATCCACTGATCTATGAGATCAGGTGGAGTTGTGAACAAGATTTTGTCAATTGATGCTAATGAAACCAGGGAAATGTTAACAGTTTTCACCTATATGGTGGGTTTCTTTGAAATTAATATCAGCTTGTTCATTTATTTTATTCAGGCCTGTGAAAATTAGGGAGTACTGATTTGTTTCTTCCAAAAGCCTCATGGGCTGGAAACATGTAATGCGATGAGGCAGTTACATTTATAGGAATTTACACTGAGTTTGTGCATTATTTTCTCTACACTTTAAAGTGTTATTTTTGCAACCTTTCAAGAGACAGGTATAATCAATGTTGAATGTTACATTTTGGAAATAAATCACCCTTGCAATTGAATACGATGCCACCAAATGTGCCAGGAAAAACTATATGCTGATTGTTTCTAAATGGACTGTGGTCAACCCTTGTAGACCCAAGAGGAATTAGCCATAGATTAGACTAGGCACAAGTAAACAAGTGAAAGACAAGAATATTGACAAGGCAGTTCCTGTGTTGAAAAGCCTCTAGCATTCTCATGTGAACAAATGCAAAAAAATAGAGACTGTGGAGCAGTTTAGATACCTGGGTCCGTTAGGCTCTGCGGAATGAGAGCTGTTCTTTCCCAGAGTTTTGCATTGGGTGCTAGATGGGCTTGTAACTTACATTTAAATTCAGGAATTGTAGCCAACTTTCAAATCACCCATGTGCTGCCTTTCCCTAAATCCCAGACTTCCTGTAAACTAAAATAGGGTTGTCAGCAGTTTGACTGTTTGGTGTGTCATTTGTCTTTGAAAGTGCAAGAGAGACCATCCATTGAAACAGCTGCAAGATATCATGTCACACATAATTTCTCTAAGAGATCCCCCTCCAGACAGTCTAATATCTGCCCTCCCCTTTTTGCCTCTCCTTTTCTGGGCAATAATATACTAGATGAGTTAGATGCCATATCTAATGAGAAACTGGAGCACATTGCAAATTGATGAGTACTGACGTGTCTTTTTGCATAAACTCACCTTCAGTAGAAACAGGAGATAAATTGTGTTTCCAGGCCAGACCTTTATAAATGACTGGGAGATAGCAGGTTTACTTTGAAATTATTATTATTTTTTTTTAATTTCAAGAAAGATTTGTAACAGGTGACATGAGCTTTCATTTTGGTCAACATTTGTCATAATTTCTTGATGTTTGTTGAAAATGACCAAAAAGAAAAGGAAGAAAAACTTCCTTCTTTGGTGGCCAAAACCAAATGGGTGAGTTCTCCTCTGGAAGATCTGCCAGCCCATGATGCGTAAGATAGCAGGGTATTGGTTTGTGGAATACGTAATCTCTAAAACGAGTGCTGTTTCTGACTGTGTGAATACAGCACCAGTACAGCTCTATGCTCTGTTCATAGCTATTATTATATATCTCTTTTTTTTTGATGTGAATTAATAGACAATTATGCTTGAAAGACTTATAGCTGGAAGGCAAGTACCTCTTGGGGGATCAACGGATGGCCTGCTAGTGTTACCGTCAGCCTTGCCCATGTGCTTTGCTCTTCCTGAAAATGGGACAACATGCTCTGATAGTGTGTTGGGAGAACAATGTGTGAGAACCACCCTCAGGAACATGCCATGAGAAACAGGAATGGTGTTCACTGGATGTTGTCTTCGTAGTCTTTTCGAAATAAACCCAGTATGCAAATAGAGGAAATGTGCCTTAGGGTGGAGAGAGCACTAACTCAGTATGATCCTGGATAAATCCTTTCTCCTCAGTTAGACTCATTTTCAGGAGCCATAGACTTGGCCATTGAATAGTATTTGCTTCTGTTATCATGAGCTGTTAATGACTGGGAAATGCTTTGAGGTCTGTAGGTGAATGGCACCAGATTTATTGAACACAATGTGCTACACAAAATGCTGGGCATGTTTGAAAGAGATAGGTGAAAAAGGACTGATTGTAGAGTCCTTTGAAGTCTGTGTTAAAGTTTTCGCAGATTTCTGGTGGCTCTGGGTCAGATAATCAGTGTGGAGGGAGGGATGGGAGACAAAATCTTATGCAAGGTCATCATCTACATTTTCTTAATAAAGAAGCAAGCTGGTGAACTTGTGATTGATTGCCCTTTGTACTGGTCCTCAGAAAAAAGGAAGGTGAGGGAAACGTTAATGAGATCCCATTGATGTGCAGGCCAGTTTTGGAATGGATCATGGAAACTCTCTATGTCAACACGGTCTGAATTTCTCTGTCTGCAAATGGTGATCCACTGATGAACTCACCCATAAAAATGGAAAGAACACTCTATGCTGCAGCTCGACTCGTCAAATCGTCTCACAAATAGACCCTCCAGCTACTCAGAGTCACGTTGCCTGGATTATTTCAAGGGTCAATGCCCGGGTGAGGAATGTGACATCTTGGGCCATTTATATAACCACCTAATCATGTAACAGGTGAGCAGAGAGTCCGGGTACAGTGTAAACAAATCCCTTTGCCATTTCCCCCTCCATTGTCAGGCTAATTCTGATGAAGAAAGCACGCGAAGCTGAAGCCAGGGAATCAAGGCTTATAGACTGCTCCGAGCTTCAAGAGGAAGTGCTTCAGTGAGGGCACTTTCCGGCATGTTTCAGATGAAGACTAAAATATTTTCCCCGCCTCCTCTGTCTCGTTTGTTAGTTCACTTCTGTGCCACCTTGGCTGGGTGCCAGAGATGCTTGTGCTCTGAGGAGAGGAAAGAGGGTGGTTGACTCCACAGCATGTGGCTCAGCTCCAGGAGCTGTGGTCTTCGTGCAAATCATTATTTGGTCCCTGATCAAGTTACAGAGACTTGGTTTCTTAGCTGCCAGCGATGCAGTACAGAAGAGGCTGTGTTCATTTGGTGCTTCCCAAAGGAGGAGCTGGGTGTCTTTGTTGTCTCCACTACAGACATCTTACCTGGGAGCCAGTTAAGCACTGGCTGCAGGCAAGGGAAAGGTGCCTCCAACTGCACCCAATCCCTGATGAGCGTGCACAACAGCTGATAATCAACAGCTTTTTTTCCCCTCAGTGAATTTGTAAAAGATCTCCCGCATCTACTTTCCATCATCAAAAAAAATAACATTTATAATGGGTGCCTCTTAATAGTTCAAAACCATCAATTTACTTAGCTACTACACGGCATAGATTCTGACATGTGTTTTACATCTTTTGCAGCTTCCTCTATATTTAAGTGCAGCATACTGTTATACCTACAAAACTCAACCTGATCTTTAAAAAAGACAGACATTTCTTCAGGTTTACCAGGGCTCTACTGTAGTTTTCATCAATAAGAATATTTAATAACTAGCTGCACTTTCTTGAGGGAAATATGTATGTGTATGGAGACACATTGCTTGGTGCCAGATGAACGTTTTTTTAGCCAAGTTTCATAAGCTGCTTGATTTTTTTTTAATTTTTTTTTGTGTGTGTGTTCTCTCTGGCAAGCACACAGCTAAAGGCTTTATGGTACATAGTAAATATTTTATTAGCATTATTAGTCAGGTTAAAGGGAAAGAATAGAGAATTAATAGCTGAGGTTAAACTGATCTCAGAAGGCATGTAACTCTTATAGCTAATATATTTGCCACATTTCCTAGCTGGCAACTAAATTGCCTTCTATCTGCACAGCTCTTCGGCACTCTCCTGGGCTACTTCCTTCTGTGCATGCAGTATTTATCATTAATATGTCCATTAAATCAGCATCCTTTAATGAATCTTCACGTTGCTTGGGATTTTCCTGTGTAATGAGTATCTCATGTCTTGTCTATCTGGGTGTTATTTTTATATTAGGGGAAGATTAAGAACAAAAGCATCAGCAGTGCCGTGATGCTGAGTCACAGTGAGCAGGAGGTCTTGCTCTCTGCGTGTATGCGTGTGTCTGTGAGCGCATCCTCACATTGCCTCCCTAAGTCAAGCAAGAATTCGTCTCACCCGCTGTACATGTATACATCAGAATCATAGCAACTCCCTGAAATCGTATTCTGTCCCCATGCAGACGCTGATCTAAAGCCTGTTGAATTCCTGGGGAGTTGGTGTGTCAGCTCAGATAGTAATTATTTTATAGGACAGAGACAGGAGGAGGCAGAAGCAAGTAGATGTGTGAGAGGAATTTCTCGCAGCTAGTCACAAGCACACAGTACTCCTGGAGGCCACACAGAACCAAGGCAGAGGGAGAGAGACATAACTGGTTTGGACCTCTAGAGGATCCAGAGGTGGATCTGCTTTATGTAACACTTACTGAAAATGTCCGTGGAAGTATAGGAATCTCAAAAGGGGGGATACTCTACTGAGAATCAGCGACAAATGTAGAGAATTGTGTTTTCTCTTGTCTAGTCCTGTTTGAAACACGCCAAGTGTAAGCCTTCAGCACTCAAGCACTCAAAACATCCAGGCTGTTTGCAGAAGCTGTCCATGTATTTTACTGCTAAGCAACTGAGATTTTCTTTTTTTTTTCTTCCTTTAGTTTGTGCTAACCCACCTTTAATGGAAAAATAGAGGTGAGAAAGTGGAAACAATTTAACAGGAGAAGGGAATGATGCTGTACTAAACCTGACTCACAAAGCCCCATGGAAAACCTTAGTTACAGCTTTGGGACCTTAGCTTTGGTGTCAAAAATATGCCCATAATAGCTCAAAAATGAGACCATTCTTGCCTTACTGAGGAATTTCCATTAAGAATTCCTATGCAAGATCTGCCAGTGTCCGATGTGCTTAGCCTACTGTATGAAGGCTGCCTGGATCACCACTTTGTGCTGTGCTTTTCATTTGCTCACTTCTGGAGCCAGTCCAGTGTCCCTGACGTCCCTTCATTGATTCCAACTTACGCCGGATTAAACCTAGTAGTCGCCTAAGCATATTCATTTCATGGTTGTTTGTGGGTTATGTTTTGGAGGTTATTACTGACTGTTATAAATATCTTTATAGTTTGACTTTATAAAAATGCAGCCCCTTTAATGTGTTTTCCATACCTTTATTATTATAATTATCAAGTTACCCCTTTTAAACACTCCAAGATTTAAAAGTGGAAAAACCTTCCATTACAAAAACATAGCAACCTCCTCCATAGCAGAATATGATTTAATGTCAAGTCATGAGCTATGGGGCATTTTGATTTCATTTGTGAGCATTTACCCTAATCCGCTAGCCAATGCCTGTTCCAGCAGGTGAGTCTTAATTCATACTACTCCACACTCAAAGTTTCTTTAAGATCTGTGAAAAATTGTGCTAACTAGAACAGTGACTATGCCCATATGTCACTAGCTATCTATGGAGGCAGGTTTCAAGAACGCAGAGCTAAAAAGGGTTCACATTTTCTTGGCTACTTTATCAAGCAGCTTATGTCAACATCTTCAAGTTACATCTAGCCTTGACCTTCAGTGTTTGGCTTGGGACTTTCCAGAGTGAGATTCTTTAAATGAATAGTACTAAGAGCTTGGAGTCCAGAGTCTGATTTCTTTTCTGTGGGCTGCCTCAGGAGATGCACGTACAATTGCACTTCGTTTTTAAAGAGCCAGTTGCACAGTGAAGCATAAGTGTCCAGTTAGTTGTCTCAGCACTTCCTTTCAAACCCCACCCAGCAGCTATTTTAGTCAGACATACTTGATTTCTATACGTGTATGAATCTTCCAGGAAAATCCTGACTAATTTATGCTGTTGGGCACAAACCCAGCTTCTCAGTTTCAATTGGCTCCAGCCTTAGAATCCAATAGGGTTCTTGGGCATCCTTCGCCTGCAGGACCCAATTGTGTAGGCATTCCCAGGCTAGCAGTCTTATTCAGGTGGTGCACAAGATGGCAGAGGTTAAAGCTTACCTACGGTATAGGTTGAAGCAGCATGAGGTCTCTCCACTACCTGATATAGAGTAAGAATTTGCCTTCAGGTTTTCCACTTGCTGGAAACTATTAGGCTGCCTTGTCTTCTGGCCTGCATTACTTGTTTTGCTGAAGTCCTCTCCTCTGCATGAAAGACTTAATATATGTTAAAGGAAATTCCTTTTTACAGTTGAAAATGTGAGTTGATCAGGTTACTGTCTCCCTTGAGGGTTCAGTGAATGATAACAGTGTATATGCTGTTGTGGGCTTGCACAAGAAATGATTGCCTTCTGAAATGAGTAGGGGCAGTAGGCCAAATAATCCCAGGTCTAGAAGGAGGTTAAGGGATGGTTAACCTCACCCAGTATCATAATTGTGGAAGTCTTCCTACGTTGACTAGGGCAAAAACACGTACACACGCTTGTGAAATTGGCTACTTCCTGATAGCCTTCCCCACCTGGGAGAGCTTTCTTCCTTCCTAGGAAGAGCGGCATGAGGGACTGTATATGAGTGTGTAAGAAACAGGTTTTCATCCAGCAAATCAGCACTAGTAAGAAACTGTAATTAAGCAACTGCATCTTGTAGCATTCTTCCCTGGTGGAGGGATTTTTCAGTGGTGCCCTGTGATAGGAAGAGGAGCAAGGGGCACAAACTGGAAGACAGGAAGTTCCACCTCAACATGAGGAGAAACTTCTTTACTGTGAGGGTGAGGGAGCACTGGAACAGGCTGCTCAGAGAGGTTGTGGAGTCTCCTTCTCTAGCGACTTTCAAAACCCACCTGGATATGTTCTTGCCATGGCCTGCCCTAGGTGATCCTGCTATGGCAGGGGGATTGGACTCGATGATCTCTGGAGGTCCCTTCCAACTCCTACCATTCTATGATTCTATCACTTGGTTTCCCGTTCTCAGTAAAACCAATATGTTGTTGACAGTTTAAAGTGCCAGCTTCAGCCACTCAGACTTCGTGGAATGAGAGGTGCGAGGTAAGACAGAATACAAGAACAAAGGAAAAGAATAATGATTTATTATGGTGCTTTTGAGTTAGAGAAACCTATTCTTACACTTTGTAAAGAGTATGAAACAAAGTACATGAAATTACTTGGGTCAGTAGTAACACAGGGATGCCAGTGGATCATAGCTCTCACTCTTTCTACATAAAAGGTATGTCATATTCTGACATAAAACTGGTAGATGTGGTCAGGGGGATATGCCTGATGGCTCCTTAGATCGGTGTCTGTAAAACATTTTAATCCAAATCTCACTTTGGTCCTTCAAGAACCTTTTCTCTCCTTGCTGTGTGGTGATGGCTGGGTTAAGTGTCCTTTGTACCTGCAGCACTGTAACAGTTGATATCCCATGGATGAGAAATGCAGCCCTAGCATTTAGGGGCTGCAGAGTAGCTCAACAGCTCTGCCATGAAAGACTACCCCAGAAAATAGGTAACTGCTGTGGCTGAAAAATATGGCACTTGCCTAGACCAGTGGTGCACCTTCTCTCTCTTGCAAGTTGATTTCTTAAGGGTATAGACAGCCAAGTCCAAGTCACTTCTGGCTCATTAACACCATCTGCATGTGGTGGCCTAGCAGCAAAAGGTAAAGTAGGCAGAGTGTCGATTGTTGGCCATGTGAGTTGTTACGTACCACCACTCCCAGAAGAAGCAGCCATATTTGATGGGTTATAAATGGTTACTTGAATGGGGGACTTATAGTTGTCTGGTTCATTGTGATGACTGTGCTGACTGGGAAGCTTCTGTGTTAGCTCTGGAGGGACCTGTGGAGCAGCAGAGCCCTGAGGATCCGGGCTCAATGCTTTTGGCATCAGTACTGTAGGCAAGTGCAAAATGACAGTGTGGAGCCAGCACTATCACACTGTGATTCATCTGACCTGTTGTGTTGAGAGGTGTCTCTCTGCCTTCTCCTCATCATCGTATATTAAAGCCTCACTGTTGGCATTGTATTTATTTGTGCACAATGCCAGTGATGATTACTATCCCTGATTTACAGAAAGAGATGAGGTACAGAGAGGCTCGGGGCATGTTTCCTATGTCTAAGTTACACATGAAACAAAGCACGGTCTTAGTATTAACTGAGCTATCCTGGAATCAGGCAAGATGTGTTAGTTGAAGTTTGTGCTTGGATTAGTTAGCAGCCTGGGTGCAATGAACGTTTTGCTTTGAAAATGTGTGTTAGCATCTCTTTGTGGGGCTTTTAGGAGTATCATCCCACTCAAAGCTTACAGAGTGATATTTAGCCTTGTTCTGCACTGTGACATGGGAACATAACCCAAGTGACCTACTCTGCTTACATGGAGAGTGGATGGACAAGCAGAAGAATCGGGCTTGAGTCTCTCATGCATGGCTAGAGCTTTAACCACTCTTTTCATGGAGACTATTCACAGTGGGACTGTTCCTGATGTCTTATAAGAGCGTTTTTCATGGGACTAATCACATCTCAGTCCTGCTGTGGATGCTTATTTCGCAGGACTCCCTTATGTTTTGGAGGTTTATTTTTTACAACAATTTCTTCCCCTCTTTCTTTTCACTGTGAAGCAGTCTCTGGCACGACTCAGATGTCTTTTTGCCTTGCACAGCATTCAAGACATGAATTGCAGCTTGAACAGCTTGTAGGAGCATGATCCTATGAACAGAATAATGGATTTGTTCCTTAACTGAAGGACTTTGCAGGCATCAGTTAAGGGCCTTTGTCCAGGAAAAGTCTGGAAGATGATGCAGGTGTTTCTACACAGCAATTTCAACCTCAACCCCCTGCTAAGAAACAGGCAGTTGTAATTATTTTTGCTGGAATTATTTTCAGGTTTATTATCCTGTACCCACACAAGCACTCTTCAGTTTTTAAGATTTCAGAGAACTGGCTGCTTCAGTAGCAAAGCTCCATGATGAATATTCCTTCTTAATTTGTTTTTAATTGGAGTTTTCACACTTCATCAGTGTAACATTTAAAGAAAACGCTAGCTCTCTTCCTGCTGTCAAGTTGACTGCACATTGGTTTTGGGTATATATTTCTTTGCTCCTTCTCCCTGTCAGAGCTTATGCTATTTTAGGTGCATGCTTGGCTCTGGCATTCAAATCTGTGGCTGAGCTTGGTGTGTAGTATGAGGGACCATGTCCACTGTACCAAGCTGATACTTACAATGAGGCAGATCTCACATTGTTATCTTTTCCCATTCTCTATGAATCTCAAATTCTAGCAGTTTTTTTCATTATCCATGCAGAAATCAGGAAAGTACAGTATCTCATTGCAGGTGAGGAGTGAAGAACACTGGGGAGTTGTCTGCATTGTACACTGCACAGAACACCACCTAGTAACACCAAAGCAAGTGCCAAGCAAACTCGCTGGGATACAGAAATTTAGCTGATCGTAACAAAATGGGCCACAGTGGGCTAATTTACTTTCCACCTCTAGAATAGTGTCAAACAGCATTAAACTTTGTGTCAGATAGAAGATCTCAGCAGAAAGGAAGACCCAATAGTAAAAAATAGTCAATGTTGTCTGATGACAGCTATCTCTGAAGCACTAGCCATTTTTTACAGCTTTTAATTAACTGAACAGGAGAAGCATGATAAAATACTTAATGCCAAACTCTGGTGAGTTGGAATTAGACTGCTCTCACAAGTTCATTTCAAGATGCTCTGGTGTATCAGCACCACACTGCAGTCTGCTCTCTGTTATGTCTAAGACCCTTGGTAACAAATGGAGACAAAGAAAAATTCAGAACCAGTATGGGAATTGAGGCATGTCTTCCATGGCATATCCTTTTCACTCAGTTTGTTTCACTCTCGGAGTATTCATGTCTTGATTTTCTTTAGTTCTGCTCATCACACACTGCATCTTTACCCTCTTTGCTTATTTGGCACAGTCCTCCAAGCAACAGACTGAAGGCTGAGTCAATTTTTTTAATAGAGCAGGCAGGGGAATAATATATTATTACTCACTTGCTTTTCCTTTCTTTTTACTTGATCAAAAGAGTTAATTCATTGGTGCTGTAAACTTCCAGCTCACAATGATGTAACAACAGCTCATTATCTTTGCAGGGATTCATAGAGCACATTATGGAAATATGTTATTAGCTTTATTGAATATGTATATAGGATTTGAGTGTTGTGGTACAAATGAATGTATCTGACTTTGCAGAACTAGAGTTGTTTAAATCTAACTGAAATAATGAGATCAACAGGCAAAACAAATGTAGAACAAGTGCTCACATCTATTGTTTAACTAATCTGATATCCTTCTATGACAAAGGTCACCTGCCTACTGGATGAAGAGAAGGTGGTGGATGTAGTGGGGGTACTGGTTGGCAACAGGCTCGATATGAGTCAGCAGTGTGCCCTGACAGCCAAGGGGGCAAACCGCATCCTGGGGTTCATTAAAGCATAACCAGCTGCCAAAAGAGGTGATGATCCCACTGTATTTAGCATTGGTGCATCCTCACCTTGAGTATTGTGTGCAGTTCTGGGCCCCACAATTTAAGAAGGAGGTTGAGGTACTCAAATAAAACCAGAGGAGGGCAACAAAGCTGGTGAAAGGGCTGGAGGGAATGTCCTGTGAGGAGCGCAGGAGGATTTTGAGCTTCTCTAGTTTGTAGAGAAGGAGGCTGAGGAGTGACCTTGTTGCTCTCTACAGCTCCCTGAGAAGACAGAGTGGAGAGGGAGGTACTGAGCTCTTCTCTCTGGTATCCTCTGACAATATGCATGGGAGTGGTTCAAAGCTGTGTTAGGGAAGGCTTAGACTGGACGTTAGGAAGCATTTCTTTATCAAGAGAATGATAAAACTGGAACAGACTTCATAGAGAGCTGGTCGATGTCCCAAGACTGTCAGCATTTAAGAGGCTTTTGGACAATGGCCTTAATAATTTGCTTTAACTTTTGGTCAGCCCTGAAGTGGTCAAGCAGTTGGACTAGATGATCAAAGGTCTCTACCAACTGAAATAGTCTATTTCTATTCCTATTCTATTCTTATCCCTGATTAGATTCATCTAAGTCTGAGGAATGCCTGCCAACCTATTAAGCTGACCACTGAGAGTAGACAGCTGCTAGTATAAGGAAGATGCAATAAAAGTAGTGAACCCAAACGTCAACTTAGAGAAGAACTCTTAGCATTAGAGAAATATTTGTTCAAAGGCACCAGAATAATGATTCCTAATGTGTTAAGGTTGTTTTTCAATGTGGAGATTCTGCTAGATTGTGTTTAAATGTCTGTAATTCCATATAATGTCAATGATTTTGGTTGTTTAGTCACTAAACTTGTTACTATGATGTGATGAGATAGAGGGCATCTCAGAGGGCTTGACAGGATCAGGTCAAACTAGTTATGTTGTGGAGTGGTTCGTGCCATGCAGCACTGTTTAGGCAAAGCACAGAGGCTGGATGGAGACGGTGGTGGTGAGATTCCTCGGCTCTGCTCAGCTCATACCCAAGAGAAGCTCCACTATTGCTGAGGAATCCAGCCCATTTGTACTAGCCAAGAGACCAGGCGACAAGTTCAGTTTAACAGAGAAAGATAATGACCTCAAGTCGTGACATACCTTGCTTGCTAGTAATCCTGCAAATGTGCCCTATCAGTATGAAGTGGGTGCATAGCACCGATGCTCTCTCAGTCACCGTTTCAGATTAATGCCATGGGGATCTATGTATTTGCAGTGTCTGCTGAACAGTACCTCATTAGTCAAAGCCCTTTTTCTCCTTTCTGCTTTGTTAAATAATGCAGAGAGTAACTGCAAATGATAGCTCAGGTTCTTGGCCTGTGAATTCACTGTTTGCTGTGCTGCAGTGTGAAGTGCAGCACCAGTGACGGGTATGCCGTAATACCCACCTGCAGCAAAAGCAGATGTCAGACAGAGGCATCTGGAAAGCAGGTAACGTTGAACCAGCAAAAGAGCAAAGCACAGAATGTGCTGCTAAAAATGTTCAAATTTATCATTTTTAAGTGACAGAGAAGAATGTTTACATTGATCTTGTCTCATCAAGTTCTCTCCCTGGACTGTAGTGAAAGAAATAGGAGTAGATGACTTTTTCCAACCCAGTGCAACACATCCTTGGAAAAAAATATCTTCTTCATGCTACAGTCCAGCCTGTGAGCTGTGACGAGTGCAGGCCTGTCACAATTTAGTAACTATTTGACTGCTGATCTTGAATCAATTTATGGTCATGAGTCAGTTTCTAGCAGAGAAGTGATAGCAACTAGCAGTACTTATGCCCTTGGTCACTTGCCTCAGCAGTACAGCTGTTGGCGAGTAGGCCACAGATGGTCAGCTATTCTAGATTCCAATGAGGTCTGTCCAGGGAAGTCAGAAATATGTGGCAGAAAAGTTCGCTGTTTGTTATGTGGGTAAGAGTTTCTCCAAGGCCACTTCAGATTTTCCACCAGTACCAAATTTGCTCTGAATAGATAAAATCAAGACAAAGGAAGAAACGAACTTTCCTTGTAAGAACACAATCAGCGTCTATCTATCTATCTATCTATCTATTATAGCAGTACAACTTCCCATCTTATGAAAATCTGCTCTGTTGTGTGGTGCCGTTTTAGGACTGAGAAGGATACGTGAGCTTTCTCCCATGTGAGATGGCTCTGTTTCCTTACACAAGGAACAGTGCAGACTTGATAAAAAAATGGTGGAGAGGCTTCTACCATTATTAGTGAGCATTGGCCTGAACTTAGAGCAGTGAGGATGTGTATCTGAAGCTACACAATGACGTGCTATCTTAAGCTATCATCTTTTATCATTTTTATGGTGCTGCATGCAATTAGTTTGTACGTGACTTGGCAGGCTAGACAGGGAGACAAGATTGCTGCCCCAATAATCTTTCAGTAGCTGTAAGAACAGCATGAACACAGGAGAAAGATAGTGAAAACACAGGAACAAAGAGCTTCAATGCAAAATCACATGAAACTAGAGGAAGAGAAGCTTGACCACTAAAATGATAGAGGAGAAGCTCGTTGCTTGCCTCCCAAGTTATAGTACTCTGGTTTGGGACTACCAAGTTGAGACTCACAAAAGGCCATCTTAGATGTTTTAAAACGCCATGTTCCATGCCTCCCAAATGAAAACAGAAGTAAGGGTTGAGGAGGAGATAAAACCTGTGAACTTGCCTGTATGGAAACCAGTGGATGGGGATATCATTCACCCCTGGACATAGCTGTGGCACCTGTTTGATTTCAGTGAGACAGAAGCATTTAATTTTGGATGACTTGTGTAATTAATGGCAGTGGTTTTGCTCATGAATATATCCATTTCCAAGTCAAAGCTTGTTCACTTTAAGATGGGTCTGAAACCAAGCCAGAGTCTTAAGTAACTTCAAACTTCCAAGTAGCTTGAGCAATGTGTTTATGTTAGCTGAACTAAAACCTTATATGCAGCCTCACACAACCATGGAAAGCTAGAAGTTCAATTCTTGGGCCAGATGTTGTGCCAAAGGCCCATTTCCTTTAGTTTCTTGATATTTTTTTTTCATTTGTTTTTTCATTGTCTTTTTCTTCATCTGTGATCATATGTGATCACATCTTCTCCTTCTACTCACGCTTCATTGTTAACTTATTTTTTTTGTGTTCTCATCTCTCTGTTTTCTTTGGCCAAGGGTTAAGAGCTCCCAACAGAGATTAAAAGAATTATATCAATGTTATCAGTTGGTTCTGCTTCCCTTGGCAAATCCTGTGCTTTTCAACTACGCTGGCTTTTTACTTTGAAAAGTTACTTGGGGAGCTTTTGAAAGTTTAGCAGTATTCTTGAAAGTCTGCTAGTATTAAATTATGCTAGTCATCTCATCTCCTAAGATAGAGGAGCATGCATTTATTGTAAGAAATTACATAATGGCATATTCTTCAGGTGACTTCATGTCTCTCTTTCACTGTTTTCTCTTCAGTTCTTGTCATTCTCCTCAGTTTTATCTCAGGTAGAACTATCCCTTATTGTGCACTTCTGTAGTCTTCTGTGTTCTCCACAACTTGGGCAGATCTTTTTAGGACCAGGTTCTGCATCATGGTGACTTGTCTGGTTCAGGCAAGGCCTGGAGAATTTGATCCTGCATGTAAACTAAAGCTCACATCCTGCTAAAATGTAACTCTGATGGAGTTTTGTTTGTTCGTTTTTTCTTTTACATGCTGGGATTTATCCCTGTGACATCGCTTTAATGCTAACTTCAGACTTGTAAATATGGAGTATAACAGAACACAAGGTAAAAGCTCTCATTGAAATCAGGAAGATAGTGGCTGTTGTGAAGCTGCTGTACAAGTAGGAAAACTATGATTTATTCCTACAGCAAAACTCCTCTTTGTTATTCTTAAATGATCTGAAGAAAACCTAAGGCAGAGTGTGTCCTGGTCTTCATGAGATTAAGCCAATTAGATTTTTATGTCTGAGAAAGTATGAACACAATACACAGTGCGTTGCCTATTCCTGTGTATCTTGGCACACTCTTTAAGACAATCCTTCTAACTCAAGATCCAGTTTTTCCAATCTTCCTTGAAGAGATGCATCAGCTAAGCTAAGATCCTGAAAAGTATTTAGATGCCTGACTCTTTTCTTAAGACCGAACTTCATTGATTTTGGCCAAAGGTCACAAACAGGCCCATTGATTTCAGCGGGTAAGAGTGAATTCAATACTGTTCAAGTGTGGTGCTCAGAAAGGCAGAGCCAAGCCTGCTTGCTCTGACCCACAGTCACTTGTGCATGTCTTTCATTTTCAGCCTGCGGGCAGCCCTGATGCCTTTTCTAAACTTCTCAATTCACAGGTCCAGATTACTATGCAAAGCACCAGCTACATCCATACCAGCACCCTGGAATAATGAGGAATAAGTAGCAACCCTCTGTGTAACTCCTGTCTCTTGAAAAGTAGCTCTAGGCACAAGGAATTTTTGTGTTAGATAATGTGTTATTAGCGGAACTCCTCCTGCCTACGGTTCACACCAACAACTCCGGCACAAAGTGCCACTATCAATGATATTCGTACTCTCTGCTTGCAAACAGTACTGTGGCCTTACAGATGAGAGTAAAGTGAAATGTTGCTGATGTGATAAACATAACCTTGTAATAAAGTTTAAAACCAGAAAAGGATTCAACGTCTGTGAGTCAGGGATCAAGTCTAAGATTTCCTAAGAGCCAGCTGGTCTTCTGCCAGAACTTGTGCTTTATCCACAGACTGATTTCCCTTCAGCTGTGTTGGCATCTCTGTGCTTAGGTGATGCCATGACTCTGTGCCAGGCTTATCTAGTATTACAAAATCCTCAACACCGGGCTGGAAGAGGTCTCTCTTTTGATTTTACAGGAAATATGTCTTATTTCAACATGTCCATGGGTTTGCTATTTCTTTTTATTTTCTTTAAATGAGTGCTGTGTGGCTAAATCTAAGATATCTATCATTAGTCTCATAGTATTTGATGCCCTGTAAGACTAATCCCAGCTCTCACTGTCAAGCGATTAAACAAGATTCTCAGCCTTCACTGCAAAAACACATTTCTAGGCTTGATGTTGTTAACAAGTAACTGAGAAGTACTGTTTGAAGTATGAGAAAATTACTGAAAGTGAAAAATGCTGAAAAATGTTGGAAGTGCTTATATACTCCGCAAACTGAGAAATTAGAATATATGAAAAAAACCCAGAGCACTCTCGCTTTTTTTTTTTTTAATGAAAGTCCCATGTTTTTTTGAGTTATTCTTGAGATTTGAGAGGAAGAGCAGCCAAGTCCTTCCTCTGTGACTGTTTGGGGTTGATAGAATTTCTGTATTTTCCCCAATTACTTATACTGTTCTCTTTCTCGAACCTCTCTTCAAGAGAAGTGGATCAAATGGAGGATGCGAGTTTAGCTTAGCGCTAGCTTTTGCTGAATTTCAGGTTAAAGGAGACCCACAAAGACAGTCAGTGTTGATATTTCTCTTCCCCGGTCAGCCTTCCCTCTCCCCCACCTCTTTTTCTTCTTCACCTCTTTCATTTACAGTTAGAAAAACTTAAAAGGTTCTCCTCGTTTTTTGAAGTCTCCTGTGTTTCCCTTTGTGACTGCAAAGATTACTTTGCCCTAGTTTATCTAAAAAAAAAGTAATCCCTGACAGTGCTGACAGTATGCCATCTGCAGCCCTTGTAGTGCGACTGGGGCAATGCTCAGCATTTACGTGAGTGCTTTTCTCTCAGATCTTTGAATCCAATTAATACTGTTGTAATTTATTAAATAAATAAGGCTTTATTTCCTGATGTTTTATTTATTAAAAATAAGGGTTTATTTAAAATGTTAACCCTCTATGGGACTTTAGGAAGACATGTGCTCTGTGCTGGTTCTCAGATCAGGGGTGTTTTTCACTCCGTATAGTATGAATGTGGGTGGGATACTTCTGTGCCACGTAACACATAACAACGAAGAAGTGCTGTGGGCTCCCCATACTGGACATCTACGCTCAGTTGCACTTGCCCCAAATGGGAACAACCCTTCCCGTTTCCCTGCAATGACGTCTGGTTTGTAATATCAGGAGGGAAAGGTGATTCAGGTTTGGTAAGGGGTCCTAAGCAGGTTGAAAGGCTCTCTTTTCCAGAATGGCTTTAGGAAAGTCAAAGCAGACTTGATCAGGTTCTGAAGCCAGTGAACTTTTGCAAGGCAGACTCGTCATCATCTTGCTCTGTGCTGAAGAATTTGGGCTGGAACCTTATCAGCTTTGGACCAATGTCTTCCTACACGTAAAGATTACCTGAACATTAGAAGTGAATGCTGCAACTTAAAGAAAAAATAAGTTCAGTTCCTAGCTGTGCTAACTAGCTCTCCTAGGACTTCAGAGAAACCACTCTTTCTCTGCTTCTGTTCTGCTTTTTGGGTATTTTTTGGTCCACATCCTATTTCTGCCTTCCCCCAAGATACATTCTGTTTCCCACCCACGCCTTTCCTCATCTGAAAATTACTTAACTTTCTGAAAGGAGCCCTGTGAAATGTATCCTACACAGATGCACTGCTAGGGTGGAGCTGGGAATAGAGCACGGGTGGAAGCAAGTGATTGGGACAAGGATAAGGAAGACAGGTGGCATATAGGACATTATGACACTGCAGTGACAGTGGGCAAGAGAGCAGAACTTCTCCTTTCCGTGGTGCTGTGGATCTCTGCCAGCTTAAGTTGATCTTGCACTGTCTGCTCAGAGGCCTCATAGAGGTGTGTGCACAGAACTGAGTCAAGGTAGAGTTCTCTGGAAGATGGATGTCCATCTAGAGCAGGTGTTCCCAGAGATGATCCTTCTATGCCTGGTTATAGTGCCAGGCCGTTTCCATCAACTCCCTGGTGTGAGTGCCTTCTCTGGTGCTCTCCTGTTTGGAGCTCCCTTGACTTTCTTTTCCTGCCTATTGCTATCAGCTATCAAACTTCTCCAGCTTCCCTATGCCTCTTGATTTATCTTCCCCACTGTTACTTACATACCTGAATAACTGCCTCTCATAGCAACTCTTTAGTCACCATTACGTTCTCTGAATATGACAGAAGGTTTATTTGTGTGCAAATTAATAAACTGGTGTAAGTAAAATCAAGAAAGAACAAGGCTACAGCAGTGCAAAACCCCATTATTTTATTGTACAAGTGTAGTTTTAATGCTCACGCTGGAAGGTATGGTAGTAAACATGTTAAAAGTGCTTGGGACATGGAAACTGAGTGGCTGACATGACTGTTTCCTATGAAACTTTACAACCTTATATTGGTACACGGAGGAATCATGGCCCTGGAGCAAGCACCACTGAAGCTACTGCTAAGTTCATCAGCTAAGAAACTGAATCCTAAATTCTGGTCTGTTCAAGACCAAAAATCCTACCTCAGATGTTCCTGGAAGAGATAATTAGTCCTTCTTGTTGGATCACAGTTGCACAAGTACTGTGCAGTCTTGAAATACGATGAGCTCATCCTTTACAGGGAATGGGATCTGCTAGTTGGAGGAACTGCGGTCACCTAAGTCATTAGCTTTATTTGACTAATCTAAGCCAAGAATATATAACCAAGGGCAGATGGATGTTTTGCAGACACTCATAGTGGAAACCCAGTCCACCTGAAAGGTAGACTTCTGACAAGTGCTGTACATGTATTTACTGAGAGTGTGAGTGGCCTGACCTACTCTGTCCAGAGCAGAGCTCCTGTCCAGTTATGTCATCAGAGACTTTAAAGACAATATGAGACTCTCAGTAAAGCTGGGTTAGGCTTCTGCTTTTATTGATGTATCTACTCTTGTTTGAACTCTTCCAGTGTTGTAAATAACTGGAATTCTGCTGTGCAGGCAGAACTTTGTTGCAGTGATGTTACACTGAGGACTGAAACTGGTAACACCAGAGGCAGTACATCAGAGACCTCTAGATAACATTTTGAGCACACTTTCATCTGCGAAACTGTGAGAAGCTGATAGGAATCACTGGGTTGGTTCCAAACACAAAGTAGAAGATAGGAAAGTCTAGTGGATGTTGGAAAGCTTATAGTATGTTTCTGCCTCGTTTGGAGTGGCTGTGCTGGGAAGCAGTTTATATAAAGTTGCTATGTGAGAGAAAAGTTGTATGTGTTCAGGATGGATATATGTATAGATAAAAAAGGTATCTGTGCATATGCCATAGACTTGTGTATCATAAACATGTATGTCATAAGCAATTTTAGGTGGGGGATACAACTACCAGTGCAGCTTGAAGGAATCTTCTAAAATCGCTGTTGCAAGTATGTGGTCTGAAAATTTATTTATTAGCTCCGGAAGAAAACAATTATTTCTCCATCAGACAGCTGAGTCTTAGTACTTTTTTTGTGAGCCTAATTGCCCTTCTCCTGTAATCACTGACCTTAATCCCACCCTGTCCATAACCAGGCTTTTCAAGTGGGGTAGACTCAATCTTTTTAAACATTTTGAAATGGGCAGTCATACTCTGTCATCCTGCAGACAATGAATTTCCACTGACGATCCCTGCATGAAAGAGAGACCAGAGAGAGAGATTAGTCAGTCAGAACAGCAGAGGATAAGACAAGTAAGAATAACTTTACGCCAGGTATTGTGGCAACAGAAAACATCTATCTGTTATTAGCGGATTTTCCTCTGCGTGCTTTGTAGTTTTATGGGTTGGAAGGAGATTAAATATGTCTGATGGTTCTAATTCCTTCACACACCCTTACAAGGTGAAAAAAATCAGCTCTCTGAATAATTAGGTCTCTGAGTATCCTTCAGAAGACAATGACTCTTGATGGTGATCAGTCCTAAATCGACTTTAAATCAGTGGCCAAGAGGAAAAGGATGGTTCTGCCTAAAGTTATTGTCGTGGGATATATTGTTTGGGAATGTGTACAAAGTAAAATATGTGGGTGAATTTCACGCAATTTCTAAGTGAGGAATTGTCCACATAGCAAAATTCACTCTTCCTTTTTTTTTTTCCCTTTCTACTTCTAGGTCTTCTAACTACTGTCCTTTATTAAAGATGTGAAGGAATCAATAGTGAAATAAATTAAATTCACTTCTCATCCTTGATCTCTGCAAGTCACATGTGAGGCAAAGTAATGTTTATGAGTGTAAGGAGAGTTTATTCTCTTCATGGTTTGTGAGTAATTGGATGTTTGTATTCTCTCTCAGGAGAGTGATACGATGCTTATTAACAATTGTTAGTAGGAAGCATGGCTGGAGCAGCAGGATTCAGCAGTGGAGGCCAGTGATTTATTATCCAGTGGCTCCAACAGGCTGCAAATTTCCGCCTTAGCTTATTGCGTGTTAAATTTTCCCTTGACAGGAAGGCATGAGTTCAGAGGATCAAATACTGTCCTCCTGTGAAGCTAATGTTCAATTTAGGCTGCTTGATACTGGCTAACGGGAGTTTAGGTCTAAAGTACAGTCCTTGTAGATGGCCGCCGTCATTTAAATTGGTGATGGGTAGTGCTCGAAGAGGTTTCTGAAAGTTTGGATTCTGCTAAACCTGAGGCATGGGGCAGGTAGTGCTGCTGGAGTGATTCAGTAAGAGCTTGCTTTACAACACCTCTACACACTCCTGGTTTTCTGGTGTCTGGCTTCTAACAGTGGGGAAACTGGTGCAGAACCCGCTGCCTCTCAGGGATGTTCTGAGACACCTGAGCCCTGATTTTGGTATAAGCTCTTTTATAGGGTCTCATTGACTGGGTGACTCTATCCTGGAATAAGACTTGACTCTTAAGATCTGTGTAGGTATAAAGCATCTCATTTCAACTTTCCTTAATGGAAGATTTTTAATTGGAAATTTACTGTGCTACTTCATCAATTTATGCTTAGTGTCATTTGGAACTGGGTCTATCTCATACTCATCAGCAGGTCTGTATTTAGTTATTCAGTGTTTATTTTTGGTTTTCTTTAGGCTTTTCCTATATGGTTTTAAATTGTAATTTCTTCATAAAACTGTTACCAAAGGTTAATGAATTGCAAGATTCATTTTAAAGTTTATTTTAGGAAGTCCTGATTTTAAATACGTTCATGCTCTTCAAAGACAGTTATTACTCTCTTGGTCACTAAGCTACCCAGAGACAACAACAGAAAAAGGGTAACTTATATGTGGATTATCAGGATTATACGGGTGAAAATTAAGATCTGCTAAACTAGCACCACTTGTCAGAGAGACTTTTAGCTCAAAAGCTGAGGCCAAGTAATTTTTCTAAAACAGGATATTGTAAAGTTAAAAGTGAAGTGCTTTAAAATAAATGTATTAATAATGTGAATTAATAGTATGCTTTAAAATATTAGAACAGAGTTATTTCTGAAGTTGTAATTTAAACTTGAACTTGCATGCACTTCAGTATATAGGCACACGGTTGATGACCAGTAGGTTTATGCATTTAATGTCTTAATTTATCAGCCTGTTTCAATTTGTAGATCCCTTACAAGTTTTCCAGTGGGAGTGCAGATCCTGTCAGCAGTTGCCCTATGTGGCATACTCTAGAATATATATGAACTTGCCTTTGCAGATCCTTAACACCAGTTTATAGGTCATCTCAAACTGCTAATTTCGTGTATTTTCATTTGCTTGGGTAGTCAATATTGAATTGTCACTTTTATTCCCCAGCTGTCATGTGCTGTCAGATTTGATTTTTTGATGCTATAGGGAAAATATCTTTTATCTCCAAATATTGCTGAATAATGTTTCCATTTCAGTTAAACAATTCTATGAATTTCTATTCATATCGAGTTTGATAAAATCCTCTTTTGTTGGTCATATGAAACTTATTAGGGATCTAAAATACCTTATAATTTAACTCAACTGAGCTCAGTAGAGATCCAGTTTGTCCAGGCATTTCAAATATACTTACTGCTGGGATATCTGGGTGTCGATCTGTCTTTCAGTGATTATATCTGAGAAGTTAAAAAATAGCTCCCTATTCAGATCACCCATAATAAATGGAGCAGAGAATGATTTTTGTAAAAGAAATGAGCTTATGACAATCTGCATGTGCTACTTTTATACTATGCAGTGAAGGGTGAGCTGTGGCACCTACCAAGCATGTCTGGCAATCCCCACCTCCTTGAACAAGCTACTTGCTGCAGGTTGGGCTGTGAATGCCCCAGTGTTACTCTCTGGACTTGAGAGACTGATTCGACCAGGCTCCACGAGGGCACCATGCTGTCACCACTCAGCTCATTTCAGAGCTTAGTCTGAAGCTGTTTTGAAGCTATTTTCATTTCGGGGTTGNTCTGTCCCAGCAACCTTATTTAAGTATTTATGTAGTATGTTTTTTTTTTTTTTTTTTTTTAAATTTTGGAAGCTATTTTCCCAAGGATTTACAGCGTGTATGTGGGCAGTTTTGTTTGTTTACAACCTGATTCACGTAGCCCATGTCCTTCTCTGAAACTTGACTATATCAGTCTAACAAGGGATGCTGCCTTTCCCTGTGAATGTTCCCTTACTTGTGTCCATAGGTCATCCTGTCTGCACCAATGTTACCACCACACTCATGAATGTGCTCCCAGAGATACTTCAAGCCTCTGCTAATTCTTTCCAGATGCTTTTGTTTTTTCCTTTTGACCCATTTACAATGGGACTGAAAGATGTAAATATTAACCACTTCTAAAGTCTGTTCACACATGAGCACTTAAAACTTCTTATGATAAACAGCAGCTCTCATTCATTCATGATACACAGGCATAGAAACTCACAGAGAATGATTATAGAAGAGGATGGGATATACCACCTTTCTAAACTTTCTGTGGCTTTTGCCAGAGGCATCACGTTCTCTCTCAAATATCAGTGTATCAGCAGTCACCTCGGTGATGCAGTGTCTCAAGGAGTAGGAAGGGAGGATATGATTTCTGCAAGTTTATTCATAAAGTCTGAAAATACCTAACTGTTTGAAGTGATTAGGAAAACTTAAACTAAAAGGCCATCAGATTCTTTTTTTGTGCCTCTCGCCTGTCATGGGCTAAATAGTATGGACACAAGTTTAATGTGTTTGAAAATGAAAATCTATCTCAAAATCTACAGCTTTTTTACACAGACAAGCTGCATGTGTGCATTCTCCTGGGAGGCTGAGACTCAGAATAGCTTTTTCTGCTTCTATTCTGCCTCAACCAGCTGCAAAGAGCTATTTAGGATGAAAAACTTTTCTGACTTTTGCAAGGATACTATTCAGGAGTGTTGTAATGTAAATCTGAATTACGAACTTGTGTAGTGGGATTTTTTTTTTCATTTCATATGCTGGGCAACACAAGTTGGTTTTAATTATTCTGAAAGCTGGGAGCCAAAAAGTTCATTGGCACAGAGAAGTTTCCTAGATTGCAATTCATAAAGTGTTTTAGCTGTAGTCTTCACCTGCTACTACTGCAGGTTCTTCTCTACCATCACAGCATTGGTTGGACAAAGGAGTTGGTGGCTTCTTCCCTTTCCAGGTACTGTGGTCCTATAACCTGTGATAACCTGTACTCCCAATATACATCCCCAGGATGCTGTCTCTGCTCCTAGCCAGTCTCCCCACTGCCACCCCATTCTGTGTTAAGCCTTCAGCTGTCACAGACAGAAATCTGCTTAGAGGCATCAGTTACCTCAACTGCTCTGTTTTCCGGGCTCATCCTTGTGATTCCTGACTTTCCCCTGGTCCACATCTGATGGAGGCTGCAATCCAGCTGCAGGGGAGCACACTGTCTGCATTATTTCCCCTAATCTCTGCCACAGCCATGAGGAACAAGGATTAAAAATAACACTGGGGAATATTTATTTAAGAGAAAAAAAAAACAAACGGAACCAGGATGCTCCTTGTAACCTTTTAAATTCTTTTTCTAAAGGTATAAATAGATATCTTTGAGTCAATTAACTGTGAAAGCTAGTACTCCACATGTGGAAACAATTTGCAGACATGGCTTCCGTTTGGTAATAAACAGGCTAATGATATTTTAGCCAGAAAATTACAGTTGTGGACCTGCAGCAGTCTGACAATGTGATATCATTTCTGGAAAAGCCTCCTTATTTTAACAAATCTTTTCACTGAGGGATCCCTAGTGATCTAGAGCAAGCTGAGAGCATCACAGTGACAAAAACACCTCGACTCCTTTGAGTGTTATTAGAGACAGCACGAAATGTTGGTGTGTTTAAACTCCCACTTCTCTCTTAAAACTTTGTAGTTCTGCATAATAAAGAGGGAGAGACACTTCTTTTTAACTGAGCAGAGCAATTATGATTCCGTTTGCTTGTTTACAACTTCACTAGCCATAGAACCTCACTCAAGAGGATTAGCAAATGTCAAGTAATGACCAAGACTGATCAAGAAAAAGTAGTTAGCTCATTTTCTGGAAAGGGATCGATGTGTACTGCATTGTCTGAATTCCTAATGTGGCCTCAAATCTGTTAGAATTGTGTTGCAATGGACTAAGCAGTTTACAGCGTTCACATGGCAGTTTGTATGGTCTTATCATTGCATGCTGGCAGCTTCCCTGCTTCTCTGCAAAGAAAAACGGGCCAAAATAAGTCCCTCATCCACTGAAAGGGCAGGGTGTTCAGGCTGAGATTTTTGTGAGTGAGATGAAAGATACTCCAACTAGGAGTAAATGAGAAACAACTACTGAAATTCTGTTACACTTGGTGGAGCCCAGATTTAGCCAAACCCACCATTGCTATATTTTTCACTGCTCAGATGGACGTAGCAAATGATCCCCTTGTCCATGAAGATTTCTGGTACACCATCCCAGACAACTGGCCACATACACAGAGAACTTTGGTCCTCAGAAGGACTAGCCTGATGCTGAGTACCACAGCAGATGACTTGTAACCATGCACTGTGTGGGGGAAATAGAAAAGGAAGGATTATTTTTTTTTTTATTTTTTTTTTTTAAATTTCTAATCAAACAGATGAAAAGCAAACCTGTCCACAGCAGAGAAAGTTGTGGTTGCCCCACGGATGTAGTAGTCATAAGTGTACATCATCATGTCCATATCTTCTCCGTAGTGCCCTGGATACTCTGTTGTTAACCTTTACATTAAGAAAAAAGAAGATAATATAATTTACCATCTTATACAAAAGTCCAGATGATTGAATGCAACTCGTAGTAGATTTTTTTGTGCTTCTTTGAAAGTTGTTGTTTCACAGCACCACAACATGCATTCTCACTTATGAGACTGCCTTTCTCTTCTGCACAACTGATTTGTGTAGCTATTTGAATAAATTTCTGTAAATTTGGAACTGTTAAGAGGAGGTTAGAATATTATATGTGTACGTATCTGTAGCTCTGAGATAAAAGCAGCGTGAACAAGAATGTAAAGCTTGTCTACTACTTATGTCTTTATTGCATGGATTTGCTCTGGCCTCATGTGAATCTGGTTTGCTGCTGTCGAGTGCTGTAAATGTTGCCAAGTCAAATAATTACAAGCATTTATCCGTTTATGAATTAAATGAATGTAGCAATTATTCCATTCCTCTTTTTTTTTTCCCCTCACTTTTTGCCTAGTTTGTAATGTAAAAATATGGGCCTGAACAATACTTGTGCAGTGTATTTTTATTCAAGAAGCTCAAAGTGCTTCTGCTCTTCTTAATCATAGTTGCTGCTTCCCTGGGAAACAGGCAATTAATACTGTACTTGGTTTTACAGATAATGAACAGATGCAGGACGGGACTGGGACCTTGACCAGTACTTTATGTCAACATTATGTTAGAGGTCAGGAATGGAAACCTGGCACCCAGGCTTTCCTTGTATTACACCATTTTACGTGGGAGTTGCTAGTGGAGTTGTGTCAGCTTTACTCTGAAACGGCATAGGGAAGAATTGAGTTCCCTGTAATGGAGATGCTGTCCCTGTGGAAACGAACAGCTCACCTCCTACTGAGACTAACATTGTTAAGATGCCTTTGCAGAAATTCTAAGAACCGTTTTTCTGACTTAATTTAGCTCAGCAGCAGTACTTGAATGATGCTTGAAGGTGATTCTGACATATCCTAGCCAAGCACTTGTGCGTATTTACATTTTCTTAAAGGCTTGAGCACAAACTTAAATATTTGACTTACTAGGAATATAATTATTGGGTTGATTTAAACTTTTCAGAATTAGATAATTTAGGGGTATTTGGATTCAAAACCAGTAATTGAGTACTTAGAAACGGAAAGTTTACTTGCAAACTGACTATAACAAAACTATAACAAAAAAATCCTCTGAAATTGACACCATTTTGTATATTTGAAATTTATTTTTGATCAATTTGTGTTGTGGTTTAAGTTTAACAAATTGAGGGGGGATGGACAGGTGGTAACTGTAGGAGCCTGAGGGGTCGGAGGGCAGCTGGTATTCCCTCCCTTTCCATGCCATACTCTATAAAAGGACAGGAAGTTGGGGTTTCATGGTCTTTCCTTTCTTCCTGGGGCTGTGCTGCTGCTGGGGCTGCACCTGAGCGCGGCTGGGCCTGGCCCCACGTGCTCTGCACCATCCGTCCCCATCCAAGAACTGGTTTTGTATATGCTTGTATATCCCTCTGCCCTTCGTATTCCTTTTCCCTGTTTATCTCTGTTACTTACTAAATTTTGTTCGTAGTCTTAACTTCCAATTTCGTGTGAGGCACTTCCTTCCTCATTCCCCTTTTTATCCTCCATTGGGAGGAAGAGGGAGGGGCAGAGAGGGCTGATAGGAATTCTGCTCTCTGTGGCTTGCCACATTTGTTTACCTTATTCTTACATTGTTTACATCTTTTTTTTTTTTTTTTTTTTTGTAAAGCAGATGTGACTTAATTCCAGGTTATTTCTAGCTTTTGAAAATGAAAGAAAATCATCATCATTCTGTTGGAACATCATTCCTAACAAACTGTTACTCCTTGACAAAGGAAAAATGAGACTGTGAAACTCAAGCATGGCCTTTTAAGATCCCTAAGTCTCAACAGTCAACTTCTTTGAACATATCTCGTTCTTGTGTCTTCTGTCCTTTGGCCAGGGTAATCAACAAACCAAGTGGGTTAGGGAAGCGGAAAATCAGGCCTGATCACAGTGCCTACAGAGCTCTGACCAGGGACCCATGGATTGGCAGAGCCCTCGCGATGCTGTGCGATTGGTAAGAAACGAACAGCAGCATTTCACAGGTCATGCAGACAGCTGCTGCAGACTAAGAGAAACAGAAGGACTCGTGTACGCTGCCAATTGTTAAGATAAATAGAGTTATCGGTATGCTCTGCAAGTAGGAATATTAGAGCCAGAGTTTTCAGTCCAGCTCCCATGAAAAGTCCAAACTGAAACCACTATGAATTTTAAGGGAACTGGTTCCACCCCAGACAAAGAAAATAAATACAGATATTACGAAAGCCTGTTTCTCATGGCTTCTCACCAGTTAGCTGGTGTTTTTTCCTAGACTAAAGATCATCAGCTGATTGTGTTCATGTCAAATTATGGCAAACCTAATTTATTTGTTATTTTGACTGAAGGCTGATGTTGTAATTTTTGCTTTCAGGACATCTTCCTGTGTGCTTCCAAATATACGTTCATTTGTCGGTGTTGGACAGTTTGCAGTTCTGATTTGAATACTCTTTAACTTTGTCAACCTGTGACCTGAATCTGTGATACACCTCCATAGCCTCGTAGAATAATCTTGACCTGAGCGTATGCTGATCCTTCAGTATAGCCAACTTGCTGAGAGCCCCCCAGTTTGCAGGGCGGTGCTTTTGGGGCCCTGTACTCCATGCCCAGAGCTGTAATGAGAGCTAGAGTAAAAGCAAGAGAGCCAGAGGTCACAGAACCTGACCTCTGCTACCTGTTCTGTATTGTATCCATTTTCTTTACACAGAAATCAGGGCCTTTGGGAGGACATTTTTCAATGCATGAGTCTATCGGTGAAGCCATGGATCTGAGTCTGGGAACTTGAGATTATCTCTAGATTCAGAGCCAGGAGCCAAGATAAACTGAGGCTATGTCTATGCTAGTAAATTAAACAACTTCACAGGATGTTTCTGGGCATTGTAACTTAATTGTTTAGACATGAAAATTATTCAAATAATCCCTGGGACAGTTTTAACCCAAACCAACGAGCACAGTCTCAGCAGATACGTCAAAGATACAGTTTGTGAGTTAGCACATGGTAGGTACCATTCCTAACAGGCAGAATGTGGACACCCTGCTTTGGAGGGTAAGAAAGTTTAAGAATGCAGATGATCCCTCTGCAAGAGGAGAGTCTCCATATTTAGTTTACTAATCTGGAGCCTGAGTATCTGATAACACATCTTTGAAGATTCCTGAGTCATAGCATGTTTTTAAAATGCGGCATGAAGAACAGGTAGGGAACAGGATTTCATTTTGCATTCTCCCATCAACTCCAGGTTTTGGGGCTTTTTGGGGCTGTTATTATGAGAAAGCACTAAAACGTGTGTATATATGTTTCACCAAATGTGTTTCATAACACACATAACATCTGTTTGGCATTCAGCAAGGAAAATGTTTTGTAATCTTGACCAGCACTATGTGCTGGGCAGCTGAGACTGTGCAAAACACAAGGTTAAAAAGCTGCTTTCAGCTCTACTCAGAGACAGAACTGAGAGTCAGCTCTTTAAACTTGTTTCATGAGCCTTTCAGCTGAAAAGTAAATCTGATGACAAGCTCCTAAATTACTGTGAAGGGTCTCACAGACCTTTTGCAGGAGCAGGCAGTGTTATTCTGAAGTGGATGGATGCAGTAGGGAGCCTTCACTTAGTTACTCTCTCTTTTCTTCCTGCCCCTCCCTCTTTCTTCTCCACGTCACCATTCAGCCTCTTAAGGCTCCTCAGCTAAGAGTTGTTCAAAAAGCAAATATAGGCAATTACCAAAAGTAAATGATTTGGGGACTTGAGCTGGACTCAAGTTTGTCTTGTTACATAGATGCCTACTGAATCCTTTTGTTCTGGAGAGAAGTATTATAAATAGTGTGATGACAGCAATGTTCAAGTTCACTTGGGTCCGTGTGCTCTGTCTGCCTAATTCAGTTCTCTTTGATGTTTGCTATACTCATTGATGAAACTGTTCCCTTAAGCCCACGCGTCTCAAGGTCGTCTTGATTGCACTGTATCCTTTAAAAGGAAACGCAATTGTTTGTCCATATAGCAGGGCACTGTGGTGTGACCCAAACCTTCTCTATTATCCCTATTTTTGGAATCCTGGGGTTAAGTTGCACAAAATGTATCTGCACTGAGACATGCTGTAGTGTTAGAGATATTTGGTAGGTGGTTTTCTCATCATGAAGAGGAGAAAGGTCATTTAACTCAGCCATTTAGGGTCTTCTCGAAGTGGTCTGTTTGGTACAGGACAGTGGTTATCTCAGCATTTGTTATGGCTTGGTGAGTAACCTTATTATGGAGTGCCAAATTGAAAACATTGTTTTATGCTCTAATGCATACCAACTGCATGTCAACTGTGAAACACCTACCAAGGCCTTACAGATGAGTAACTTATTTACAGACGTGGTAGCGTTTGTAAGCCACACGTGGCAGTGTATGGTTTATACCTAAGAGGAGTCATGAAACAAGTGAGACACTCCTTGCCCTGGTTGGTGAGGTTTGCCTGCCCATAGGAGTCCAATCCCAAGTTGGGAAGAGCCATTCACAGTAACATACATGAGGGCCCTCTAAGTGCTTCTGGCATTGACCTCTTAGCGAAGGAAACTGGGTTAGGGAAGCAGTGACAAGCTTTGGAATTGCCAAGTGCTGAGACACAGTTGCTGCTGCTGTGACCTAAGGCCTCTAGGACCAAGATGTGGTGCCTGTGGTGTCTTACAGAGTTCATGAGAGAAGACCTTAGAAAAGAAGTTAAGCAGCGGTGAGAAGACCTGTGTTACACTGATCGTGGGACATAGGCACTGAGTAAACCCCAAGGAGGCAGAGGATCTTTGTAGGAGCTAGCAGGGTGCATTTAGTGGGATTTTTTACTAAACCCAGATATGCACAGAGGTGTAAAGTTTGGGGAAGAACTCAGAGGATAGAAAACAGTACTGTGAATCCTTTAGCAAGTGATAGCATTTTCAATCCATATGGCCTATTTGTACAAATTAATAAAGAAAACAGAAAAATTCTGGTTAGGATTTGCAAATCCACTTCAGGTTAGTATCAGGTGTATGATGTTTGGAGCACTAAGGGCATTGTTGAGAGAGGAGAAAGCAGGTAATTCTGCAGTAAAAATTGGGAGAGAAAACGCTTGTGAGAAGGGAAGTGGTTTGGCATGTGTGGGGGAGAGCAGGAAAACCTGACAGAAAAAGGTATTTTCGTAATGAGGATTTTAATTGGTACAGAGTTGATATGGGGTGGTTTATCTTCTGCCTGGTTTGCATCACCCCACCCATCCCCATGTTTTTCTAATGTACTTTACTGTAATCCTATAAATCTTGCTCAGGGTAGTAAATGTATTGGAAAAAAAGGCATTAAATCTTTAACAGGATTACTATTGCTATTATTTTAGTCTGAAACTAGTAGTGTTTATTTTCCATGGTGAAGAATTACTGTGTTAGAGATTAATGGAAAACACAGAATTACATATTTAGAACTAAGAAGAATGTCTTCACTAATCTACAGTGATCCTTAGCATTCTTTTAACAGACGACTTCAGAAATAGTTAAAGTGAGTCTAGTTTTTACCAATAAGATTGAGTCACACCAATAACCTTAGTATTGTACAGTCTGCCCCTTAGAGAAGTAAACGGGAACAGTGGGTATGACTTGTTTTCAGATACAGAGCAGACAAAATAAATAAGCCTTTTAAAATATCAAAGACAATGAATGGTAAAGCTCACGGTTTCCTGCTCCAGCTGCTGAATATACTTGTTCCCTGGCCAGTAAATATGTTGTTTCGGAGCACCTTACGCTTTTCACTTCTTGTGCAGCTACACTGCTGATAAGATCAATGGCTCCTTTTTAATCTTCGTTTTCCTCTTTGCTGCTGAACTCTTCCTCTAACAATGTCACAGCCAAAAGAAGGAGCTGTTCCATTTCAAGGGGAAAACATAAGCTTTGACAGTAACATTCTGACCTTGGAGGACAAGGAGCGTCCCCTGAATGGCCTTACTGTTTCAGATGTTATTTACAACTGCTTCAAGAATATGGCTCTTCTAAAGGAGAATTTTGTTTCAGGAGCTATGAGCCTGCGTATTACATTCAGTGAACATGAGAATTATATCCCTCTGATAAATTTCAATCTTTACTCCAGCTAGAAGGCAGCAGTCATCATTAAAAAGCATACTATACCTAAAAGCCAAAGAAGGTCTTAGTAAATTGTCTACAGACATTCCTACCAGTACTCCCCTGATTACTGGGCTGCCAGGGAACTAGAGATGTCCTGGAGCTGCTCTACAGTTGAACAGTTTTCTCATGTGACCATATCATGTGCTTTTTGGGATTGAATCAGGCTTCATGCTCTGAGATCACAGATTCACCTAGGCACATAACTGCCCTCGTTTTCCCACTTTATTATAGTGAAAACCACAAACTCTGAGGGCTGGGGAGCCATGCGGCCAACACAGTGGGACCACAGTTCTTCTTGAAGGCCTACGTGAGCTACTGCAAGCAGCAGAGAGCTCAGGGCACCATATGCCTGTTTCTCAAGACATGTCTGAAATAACTTTAGCCAGCTTTTCAATGTTAAGCAAATATGTTTCTCGTATAGTGTCTCTGGAAGACGGTCCTGGGGGTTGAACTGTATTTGAAGGTTGTGTTTACTGGGGTGTGAAGAAAAAAAAAAGTAGTTAAATACCCTAGAAAAAAAGAGGAGAGGGGAACTGAGTTGCCCAGAAATGCATGTTTCCACCACATTTATTCAGTTCACCTCTTGGATTTGTGTCTCTGCTGTTGGTAATCTCTGAGAAACCTGCATAAGATCTCATCAGTTTCAATATGGCTTTGGTGGCAGGTTGAGTCAAGAAAATGAGTAAGTTCTTTAAGATCTGTAACTCTTAGAAAATGGAATTGTTGCCTGGACAATGTCACCATGACAGAGAGCAGCCACAGCTCCAGACAGACTTTCTGGGACTTGGACTGCTGGTTGTTTGGAGAGGCAAAACAGTCATAAACAATCTATGCAGACTTGGGGCTGCTCTGTGACATGTGTTTGTTTATGAGAGTATGGAGTCAAGCTTTCAATTTCCTGGTAAAGAGAAAAATCTGAGCTCTAATGAGAACACTTAATAACACTGTCTCTGCATCTGCAATAGATTTGCTTCCTTTATGGTTCAAATAAGCACACAATTGTGTTACTGTGGTAGCATTCCCTAGGCAGGTAAAATACTGGGAGCTTTTCTGCCTCCTGTGAGGAATGTTAATAATTTTCAGTATGGTAGAAATGCTCAGAATCCATGAGAAGTCTTGGCATGGTGAGGAAAGAGGTAAAGTACTTGCAACAAAAATTGAAAATAGCAAGTGCTAAACTATGAGACTGGAAAAGAGTAGTATTATTTTTGATATGGGCTTGCTTTACAGGTAAACTGGGAACTAATGGCAAGAAGACAAGCTGTGAAACAGAACTGCTGGAGTCTAAGATTAAGAGTATTGATGCTATCAAGCAAAGTCCTTAAGCATGTATTTGTCTTTAACCAAATTCTTACGTTAAGCATAATGTTTAAGTGTGGGTTTTGTTGAGCATGATGATGTCATAAATAGGTATTCCATTAATTATTATCAGAACTCAAATACAGAAATGTTCCAGCTGTAAAAAACAGGTCAAGTTCTAACAAACCATTTGCATGACATATACAGGGGGGAAAACTGTGTTTATTCATTGTAGGGAAGACCAGCTTACTTCAGGAGGAATGTAATCCTGAAGAAGAAGAGCCAAGAGGAACCATGCATAAGGACCTGTTGCCTTACAGCTCTTATATTTGCCAGAGAACCTTACACAGAGACAACTGGAGGAGGAAGGAATCAAACATCCAAGGTAAGAGCTAATTTAAAACGGAGTTTTGTTACGCCTCAGTGTTGTCAGTTTTCTTAAAAATGCCTCTCTGCCCATATTTGGTTTCATAATGAAATGGTTTCATAATGGTTTCATTGCACATTGAAATTCAAGGTTGCTGAGAAATTCTTCAGTGTGGATTGTCTTTGAATATGGACTGTACTATGTGTCACACATGCTCCATGAGGCACCACAGTCTCTCTATATTTTCCTGGTGTTACTTTTCCACATAGTCATACACTAATAGATGCCTTTGCATGAAATTAAGCTGCTTCAACCAAGAAACAGGAGTCAGCAGCATGTTAATAGCCATTTTTCCACAGACAGTTTATTGACAGCCAGCTTCTGGAACAGAATAAATACCATTGTAGGTTGGGGTAGAAAGTGTAATAACTAATGATACTGTATATGCACACACACTTTTATTGTGTCTTATAGACGTACACATTTTGAGATCCTACCCATGATAGCCCAGAACTGCTTTGCAGATTGTTTGAAAAACACATTCTCTCTGTCAAATGCATCTCAAACAGAATGCAGGATACAGACCAGAAGTGTGACGTGTGAGCAAGGTTTTGTGACAATAACTTGGAAGTGCCAATAAAAGTGAAGTTTTGAGTGAGGTCTCCTGGGCTTAGGGAATGGAAATTTTAGTGGTTGTATAATGAAATTTAACAATTCAGACAAGTCACATCTGTGGTAGTAAAAGTGGGTCCAAAGTATGAGGTTTCACACTACCACAACTCCAGATTGTTTATACGTTAGCATAACAACTAGCACTCTCCCAGACACTGTCTAGGCAGGGTAAAGGCAATAAAATAGAAAATAAACCATTCCCAGCAGACAATAAGCAGGAGATCACTGTTTGGAGAGTTCTGCTGCATGGCGTGGGCCCTCCAGCAGAGGAATCCTCCTATTTGGGATTGCAAGATAACTGCTGGAAAGGGACCTCAACAGGTCACTGGTACAGCCCCCTGCTCAAAGCAAGGTCAACCACAAGGGCAGACTGGGATGCTCAGGGCTTTATTCAGCCAGATCTTGAAAACCTCCAAGGATGGAGCTTGCACAGCCTCACTGGGTAATGTGGTCTACTATCTCACTGTCCTCACAGAGGAAAAGGTTTTCTTTATATCCCTCTGAAGAGAAGACCTGCCCTAGAGTGTATCAGCTGTTCCTCCCAGTTCAGTGTCACATGCAGATTTGTTGAGAGTGTACTCTGTTGCCTCCTGAAGGTTGTTGATAAAGATGTTAAGCAGGACAGGTCCCAGGATGGACCGTTAGAGTGCTCTGCGCATAATGGACACTCAGGCAGATACCACTCTTTAACCACTACCCTCTGAGCTTGCTAAACCACTATTTTTTACCCACCTAGTTGTCTGTCCATCCAGACCATAATGTCCTAATTTGGATATACTGTATGTAGAAAGATCTTGTGTCTACCTTGCTAAATCCAAAGGCAGAATGAGAACTTGGAAGAAATTGGAGGAAATGCATTGTAAGGAGGCACTTCAAGAGGGTAAGGTCAAACAAGGCTCTCAGGTAGAAGAAACTGTATTGTTTCTGAAGATTGTCCAGGTGAGAGTGGATATGGAAGTATCAAGATAGACTAGTAGCTTGAACAGAATATAGTGGGCTCCAGATGGAGTACTGAGCCTGGTAATACTGGGTACAAAATGGTTTTATGATGAACTCATAATCACAAATTATGCACCAGAAGTCCAGTGACAGGTCTTTCCAGAGGTTTTACAGCTCTTCCCTCCCGAAAGAATGTGAGCAGGTGGGATTTCTACCCTGTTTAAAGGAAGAAACACTTCACCTGTTTTTGAAATGCTACCTTTTCTGCATGAAAAGACAGTAGCAGCTGAACTGCATAAGGCGTTCTTTTTCAAGCATAAAAGTGGACTGTTGTCACTGTTGGAAGTAGAAGGGTAGTATAGGAGTCTGTGTGCAGCTGGGACGGCTGTGCAAGACATCAGTAACCTCAAACATTTATATTAGGATTTGTATTACTCTAAATGCCAATTTGCAAGGCAGAGACAAAGCCGTTCTTGGTTGTCAAGATGATGTCTGAGGGAAGCAGAACTGTCAACAACAACAAGAGAGGTAAAAGAAGATTTTTGTTGTCTCTCTGACAATATACGCAGTATTAGAGGAGTATGAGTTTGTAAGGAGTGCTTAAAAGTTAGTTTCCATCAGAGGGAAGAGCCTGGACAGGCATGTAAATAAAACCCCAGGTAGAGAACATCTGTAGGCAGTGTGGCCTTGAAAGAGGGCAGAAGAATGTTCAAAGACTTTGTTAGAGTCTCTGTCATTCAAAATCTTTAAAAATAATACTAGAAAAACATCTCTTTTCCTCGTGGCTGCAAGGAGACTGAAGGATGCAAAGCAAGGCACTGCTGTTGTGTTTGACCTGTAGCCAGCCAGCCAAGTAAGACCCAACAGGTGTGTAAACAGTTTGTATGTATCTGTATCTCAATGGGAAATTTACATCAAAGCTGAGTTGTGAAAACACAGATTTTTTTTCCCCCCTTTTTTCTTTTCTTTTTTTTTTTTTTTTTTAAGTATAGGCAGGTTATTCTTTCTGTCACTGAAAATAGCTGGATTAATAGCCCTGGAGCATGAAATCATGAGTTCTGGTACACAGAGCAGACAGGAGCAATAGTAAATTTCTCTGAGTCTGCTCACAGTCTTTAGAGTCTGCTACTGTGCTTCTTTCTCAATTTAGAGAAACCACACCTGGGGACACAGGGAAGCTCAGGAAATGTAGGTCATTTTTCCACAGCCTCTGTGAGGTTGCCAGCATGAGTCGTGATACTGTGTTGAGATGAGGCCACTTTTTGGCTTTTTTAGATTTGGACTACAATCAGTAGCTCATTTTGACTTTTGTCTTCAAACGGCCTTGATAGAGGAAGCGAGCTGTATGCACTACAAATACAAAAATCTGAAGTTGTCAGCCAGAGGATATTTTTTCTGAGGTAGCTGGCAATAAGTTCACTCCTGTAAGTCATTGTGGCACAATTGCATAGCACAGAGATAATCCTACTCCTGTAAATATGCTGGATTCGTAGCAGGAGCTGTATCACCACCTTTGAAATGCTATTCCACTTTGGAGACTTCAGTCATGGTTTCCAGCATAGCTAGACTGCTGCCGGTACCCAGACCTGTTCATTTAGGGCTAGCTACTGTGTTGTACTGTTTAGCATAACTGTGCCTTCATTCTCTTCCTTTAGCCATTGGTCCTCAAGAATCCTGTTACCAGACTGGAAATAACTTGCTTAGCCCCATAAACACAGTTAACTTTTCCTCAGACGAGGTTTTTGATGGGCCAAGTGGCCAAATACGTTTATAGGGCCTGCTGGGAAAAAGAGGCTAACGTGTTTGGTTTCTGCTTGAACTCACCAGCACGAATATGGGCATCTCCGACTGTAGCGGCAACAATAAAATTGCCATTCACGGTCAAGCACAGATGGAAAATACTGGCTCTGGAAACCAGCCACCAGCCCATTGTTTGAGCAGGTTTGATACCTGATAAAGAGGAGAAAGAAGAGAACACATAAGAAAACCGTGTTATTAGATTCCTTGATAGTTTCAAACATTTCTGAAAAGAGCATTGATAATTTTGATTCAGGGTGGAAGCTAAGGCTTTGGCTTTGTATTGACAAGCACTGTATGCACTAACTGTTTTGTATAAGAAAGCAGTAGTTAGCTAATGTCTGGACATTTACGTTGCACTTAAAACTATTTAAATGGATTTATTTTAGTAATTGCAATATGCTAATCAGGCAAGAAGATTGTTCTGGTGTTGACATTCTCAACTGTTTATGAGTCTGAGACTGATTTCAGAGTAGTCCATTAATACTTTTATCTTTGACTGTTGATATTTGGGCATTTGGGGTTCACTGGAGTAATTTTTTCACCTGCTTCTCTAAAAAAAAAAACCAAACAACAAAAAAACCTTAGAAACTCTTATAAGAGAAGTTCAGCAATTTCTTTTCTTTTATTTCTTTCTCAATCACCTGTCTCCAGGAGAAGGCAATCTTAATTAAAAGCATTATAGTCTTGTGATGAGATCATGATTTATAACAGTCACATGAGGAAAAGTGAGACTCAGATGTTATTAAATTATAAGACACATACATTTTATGGCTGGGTTTTTGAAAGAAATAGCTTCTGCTTCGTGCTTTCTCTGTAATCAGGAATTCTGTCATACATTGGTTAGGCACTGGAACAGGCTGCCCAGGGAGGTGGTGGAGTCACTATCCCTGGAGGTGTTTAAAAAACAAGTAGATATAGCACTTGAGGCTATGGTCTAGGGGTTAGGGATGCTGGGATGAAGGTTGGACTAGATGATCCTGGAGGTCCTTTCCAACCATAGTGATTCTATGATTCTATTCTACGATTCTATATAAAGCACTGCCTTCAAGTAGACTAGGCATGGTCCCTAAGCATGTAGGTATATCCTTCTCTTTCTGCACACCCTACAGGCATCTGGACATGGATTACACAAAGTAATTCAAATGATAATCAGTTTGAATGGCTTGCTTTTTGGAGGCTAAAGACAAGGAGAACATGAAAACAGCTCATTAACTCAGCTATTGAATACTCATTCTCTTAAGCACCCTCCTAACCTCAGCATTTCCCTATTGGAGAAAATTACAGGAATTCACTTTCTTTTCTTTCCTTTTCCTTCACTTTCATTCATCAGGGAAAACTGACAGCCTAGAGCTGTAGCAAACCTTCCTTGCAATACCATAAACCCAAATAATATCGATGTATCCAAAAGAAACTTTCAGAAACAACTTTTTGATTAACAAATACCAAAAATTTCTCCTAGTTTATTTCAGTTGCCTCACAGTTTATGTCAATGATCCTGGAGTTCCCTGAAGGGAAAGCACATGTGTAGCAGTATTTGGTGTTAGGGAAGTCATTCCCTTGTGCATACAGGCGTTAGTGCTCGCAAAGCATGAGGCTAAAGCTTTTGTATGAAAAAGCTGAAAAACTGATCAATTTTGGCCATTGCAGGAATGAATTCTTCTGCCTAACTTTAAGCTTCCAGCTTTGAACCATGGGTCTCTTCCGTATGTCCCTCTCACTGTGTTCTGTTGCTCCAACAAGAGTATTTACATTTGTTTGTATCCCTGCGTCTCCCGCGTCGCTGGGGCCACACAGACTTGCTGTGCTTTGTGAGAATCTTTCGAGGACCTTCCGAGTTAAGCAATGATGGGGACTCTGAGTTGCTATGGTATCACTCCAAGTATGGCAGTTTGGCTCTCACTCAGAGGATTTCAGCAGGACTTTGATAGGAAGTTGCTCTGTTTTTTGGCACATAGGCCATGGGAACATATGGCTAAGACTCTGTGTAAACATATTGGATAGCTGCAGATGATTGGTGTTATCCTGATGGAAGAAAGGTTAATACACAGAAATACAGGGAATGGTTGTACCTGTTGCACGATGAACGTTTCTCTGTGTTAAGTAGAACCAAACTTGTGTCCTTTGCTCATCTTCTGTCTCTTCCCCCTTCTCAATAACATGCATTTCCACTGCTCAAGTTTCTTTGCCCTGGGAGATTTTTCTAGCTCTTTTTCAGAGGTGTAATAATGGGAGCATTTAATCCCTCCTTTTTGTTTTCCTAATTTCTCTCAGAGGCTCGGCATTGCCCTGCGGTTTCTCATCCCTGCTGATCAGCAACTGATATTCATGCCCATACTTACCTATGCAGGAGGTTCTGCCTGGTTCTGCCTTCTCTTTTTCTCTCCCCTCCTTCTCACAATCCGTCTGCAAAGTTCTGCCCTCTTTCCCACTCTCTTTGCCCTACAAGTGTTTTTATTTTTCTGAAACCTGTACTGATACAGTCTGGTTTTGATGGAAAAATTTGTTTTGAGAGAGACATCACTGATGAGTCCTTCTCTCTATAGCGGACTGAAAAAAAATTTAGCTAACATAAGACTCCTGTGTTTACATGCAGACATATTTGGGGCTCAAAATTTAGGAAGGTTTGGGTTAATTTTGATCCTGATTCTATCCTCTCATGAGAAGTTTATTTAAAAAACAATATCAGGAGTTACCTTAAAAATTAATTTCTTAGATGGAAAGTACAAGTGGGCATAAGTCATGTCTTATAATTAAATTGCTGTTGTATTTTGAAAACGTTCAAAATAAATTTTATAATACACTTTTTAGCTCATGTTCACTTCTCCCTCTCTGCTTCTGTGTCACACACACAAGTTCTGCAATCTGTTATTCAAGCTCAATAATGGGTGCAGCAAAAGAAAGAAAATAGTGATGTTGAAGTACTTTTCTTTATCTTTGAGATAATGTAAGATTTTTTCCCCCTGATCTTTCTAGTTTTCATGTCAAATCCAGATATCCCTCAAAAAATTAAGAGATGCTCTCAAGAAATTGAAATGTTTACTTGTGAGCTCATATAAAATCTTATCTTCTCTTACCTTTTCCTAGTTGGCCTCTTTCTTACAAGCAGAAAGTAATTCTTCAAGAGAAACAAACAAACCAGTCCTCCTGACACACCTTTTTAGTCAGATGGTCTATGCACTAATCTAAAAACCAGAATATGTGAGAATATCTTCCCTATCTGTTGAATTCACTAGTTCTGTCACAGCAAATCCTGCAAATCTGTGTTGTGAATAAAAGTGTTGGTTTATGGCCAATTAAAAAAAAATGCCTTTTTCACTAGACCCACTCTGTACCACTTCTGCTGTAAAGGATAATTCAGCATTCAGAATTAAAGTCATGGGATTCTCTTAACTCATGAAATCCTGACATTACTAAGAACAGAGGAAGATACATCTCAGGTGAAAGCAGAAAAGCATGAAAAACCAGCTGGGACTGTGTGGGATTAAACTTGGCAATGAATATGTTGTTTTGTTTTTTTAGTTGGCTCAAATTGCAACGCATGAAAAATTGCCTTTTGAATCTGGTAGTGGGAGAAGAGGAGGTGAGCTGGCTGGTAAACATGGGAGTGGTAAGATTGGTGGTAGTGAGGGTCAGGTGCAGTTGAATGGGAAGTTGTTCTTCCCTTCCCTCATGTGCATAATTTGGAAATGGCTGCAGTGTCTCATAGAAAGTACGTAAACTATCCAGCCTTATTTTGGGTAGAGTTTTGTGAAGTAAAAGAGATGTGTTAGCTGAGAGTTTTCATGCCCTGCTGCAATTGCTATGAAAAGCCTCTTGTTTGACAAACCTTCTTCTGATTTGGTTAAGGAGTGTTGCACACCTGAGTTCTGTCATGGCAAGCAACCGAAGTGTGCATCCATGTTACCTGATTAGTTCAGGTCAGGACTCCTTTACTTGTTCACCAATGAGCTTTTATCTGTGAGACCAAACCAGAGCTGGTTTGAAACGAACCCACTCAAAATGCGTATGTGGATTAGGGGTCCAGGAGTGACCTGTTTCACCCTACAGATTGGCTTAAATTGTGCCTCATTATTTGTGAACACTGATATAGTTTGTGACTTGGTCAGTTACCAAGTATGTCCCTCATTGGCCCAACAGTTGCCTGCCAGGTTGAAGACCAGTATTGCTTGCAGCAGTATCATTGTTTTGAGCAATGGCACCAGTTGTGGTGACACTTCATAATTATGCCTGCATCTTAGTTTTACTCTTTGCTAGACAAAGCCTCAGAATTTTGTGCCTCACCTAATGCTGGTGCTGTATTGTAAACCTGTCTTTGAGGCCCTGCATCCCTCAGATATGTCAGGAATCAGCCCGAGCAGGGTGTTGTTCTGAGGATGACAACGCGAAGAGGAAGCCTGTTCACTACAAATCTGCTCAGGGGAGCCCAAGGCAGGATGCATTAAGTTAGAGCCTGCATTGACCCCCTGCCACACTGACCAGGAAGCACTTGAAGCTCTCTGGAAACGTGCAGAGTCTGACACAGCTCAGTAGTCACTGGGTCATGCTGCATTAAGAACGATTTGTTCCTTATAACAGGGTAACCTGACAGTGTAGTTCTGTGTACTTCAAACAACTCCTACTGTTTTGCTGTAGAGCAGATGGCTCCTGTAAAACTTGCATCATTAATTACTTTAAAGCTATCTCTCTAGAGCTCGTCACAGCAGAATGGATCTATATATTATGAAGGTACGTCAGAAGTGGCAAACTGACCCAATAGAAATGGTGCTGTGTGCTTTCACCTGCAGTCCTTCCTGGAGTGCATACGGAGAAAGGTGGCCTAACCTCGTGCAGCCAGTAAGACCACAGTTAGAGTGTGGGAGACATTTTTAAATGAGATATTAGATACACTGTATTCCAGGGATGTTGTTTCACCAAAATCTGTTATTTTCCGTATCCAAACCTTAATTTTCTTTTGGTACAGCTGTGGAGGGCAGGCCCTGTCCTGATCTCCTGAGTTATTTTTGTGGCATGTCCTCCTCTGTGTAGTTTGGTTAGTGACATGATGAAAGCTAATTTAATGGTCAGTCTGTTATAGATGAGTGGGGAGAGATAAGTGACCAAGGGCAGGCTCAGGACACTTGAAACACTGGCACTCAGATGAAGGGAAGGACTTTTCCTTGTTTGATTAGGCCATAGCAGTCTCCAATGGCCACTTCTATGAGCAGTCTCTGCTATCTGTTGTGGGGTGGTGAGACATATTCTCATGACTTCCACATGCCAAAGGCAACCTCACTATCTTCTGCAGCTTTTTCTTTCATTTAAGAGTCAGTGATGACTTCCTTTCTCCTCCCTGTCCAAAGGGAAGGCAAGGCCCTAATCATTCTGTTGTTTTCTTCCTGACAGAGGCTGATGAGGCCTCCCTATCTACAGAAACAACCCTCTTCTCCTCATGTACTCCCACTTGATCCAGTCCATTGTGGCTAAAATCTTGTAGCACTGTCCCTTTAAAATAAAACTAAGGCTTTGAAGAAAATTAACTTGTTTGCAAAGACAGCACAAAAGGGAACATTTTGAAAAGGCAGCTTGATTATTGTGTTTGGGTGATACAGCCTCTGAGTTGAAACTTGGCATTGGTCAGAGATTGACAACAAAACCAGTTCCTTGCAGATGTACCAGACCGTGCTGCCAGTGCCTGAACAGGAGGCTCCTGCAGACACTTTGCTCACGAGGCTGTCTTTATACCCAGTTTGTGGGAAATGGGATTGTGTTCCTGCTTGAAGGATCTGCGTGTGTGTTTGTGCACTTAAAGAGAAGGCAAAGGAGAGTGAAAATGGGAGTGGGGAGGGAGAATCTCAATAGCTGTTTTTTTCCAAATCCCATCCAAACACTTTCTCAGAAGTCTAAACAAGAAAAAGAGGCAATAAACATGCATTAAATACCACTTGGCTGGAAATGTTTCTACTTTGTGCCTTATGGGTAACTGGGAGTAAATTTGGGATATGGTATGTTTACATCTGTATTTTGTGGTGTAAACCAAACATTTTCTCCTGGAAGGAAGAATTGCTTGTCTTTCATTTGCTTTTGTTAATTTGTTTGTGTAATCCCTGTCCTTTGGTATGATTGCTTTCAGACAAGAAGAACAGTTTTTAGTAAGTACCTTGTTCAAAGACTGGTCTGCAGAGACAACTCTGGAGTATTCAGTGAAGCAACTAAGAACAGTCTCACCCACAATCACTCAGACCTTCCCTTTTCTTAGTTGGTGAAATATTTACCCAAAGTCAGACTTCCTCCAGTACATCTAAGCTAAGAACATAAGCTTTATTCTGTCTGAAAAGGCAGGATTCCTTGAGATGTTGCAGCACAGAAAGAATTAAAAGAACTGTGTATAATTGGAATGTTCTGAAGACTTTTCCCTACTCCAGACAAGAGTATTTCCAAATTATCCAGGAACAGATTCTGCTCCCAGTATTGAATAGCGTCTTGGTTGACAGCCTCTGCAGGAATAAGCCGTTGGGACATATTCAACAAAGGCTTTGTACATGTACTTAACTTTAAATGTATTCACAGATAAATGAAGCTGGGAAGGCATCGCTGATCATCTGATGCCTAAAGGTTCCTTATGAGTCTTGTAACCTGTTCACAGGTTTCTGCTGTCCTTTCAACAAATCAGAAGAGAACATACTCTCTTCAGAAGTGTATGTACATATATGCTTAACTTCAGGGATGCATTTATTAAGTGAAGCATCTGTAGTTAGGTGTCTTCTGAAACACCAGCAGGTAATTCTGGGAAACTGTCAAAGGTGACTGGTCTTCACCAGTCTGCTTCTGCAGAGAGATAGGGTGCCCCAGAGAGCAGCTTTTAGAGTACCTGCTTTCCTCCATTGGCCCTGGAAGGGGGCAGAGGTCACAAACTAGGCATTGTGACTAGACATCCAATGTGAATCTATGTTATTCCTTCTTTATGTTGAATAATTATTTTCATATCTGTAAGATGCAAACTCTTACGGATTTAATCCTAGAAGTCCATAGTGTTAGTGTAGGAAGCTAACTTACTTAAACCAGCTCTGTCAGTGATTCCTTCCTGCCATCCAGCCCCTCAACTCTCCCATCTCTGTGCTCCCCACATACATTTCTGTCCTTACCCCCACTCCGTGCTAACAGCCAAAGAAAATAATGACTTGGACTCTTTTTTGTCTCTGCTTTATATTCCCACTTCAGTTTCTCTCTAAAGCTTTTCTTGTTTTGTTGTCTTTTCTGAGGAAACCTCTCTTGGGTTTGTCTCTGTTGTGCAGCTGCATAGCAGTCAGCAATGGTGATTAGTGAAATGCCATTTGTCAGGGGTTGGTTTTTGGTATTTCTGCCAGACTGGAGTTTCTGGGACATGGCTGAGAAACTGGAGGGACTTCAGAGAGCTGTATGTATGATCAGCACTTGCTTAGGAATGTTGGAATATAAAACTTCTAAAGGAGAACTGGAGGAACAGAGACATGTTCAGCCTGAAAGCAAATGCATGGATGAAGGTGTGAGGGTGAAGTAACAGCATAGCTACTACCTATTAATAAGTTAAAGAGATTTTACAAAGGATGCAGTGTGCTTGTTCTTATTACTCAGTGAAGGCAGGGCAAGGAATAAAAAGCCTCAATTACAGCATATGAAATGTAGCTTAAATTTTAGGGAAAACTTAATAGCATTTGTGATACAAGCCATTGAATCTCCTTGGATGTGACACGCAAGGTGAGGAAAAATACCCTGGATGAGGCAGAGCTGAAGAAGGCGTGTTATAGTCCATCCTACATAAATGGGGCTAGTGAGCTCAGCAGAGCGCTATGTCAGCTGACATGAGGAGTTGCTCACCAACAGATTGGTCTGTCAGGAGATCAGCAGGGAAACAGAGGTGGCCGAACAGGAACTAATGGTACAGATTGTTACTCGTATTTGTGGTCCTACTTGGTTACTGAGTAAATCCCTTTGGAATTGGGGATGGCTCCAAATAGCACTAAGCTGGACATGGAAAAGAGAGAGAGAAGAGAGGCAGCTATGAGAAATAAGACTGCCAGGAGAGAAAGTGTGGCATTGTCAAAGGCCCTGCATGCTACATTTGTGCTGTCACACTAATTTGAAGCTTCAGTTTGCACTCAGACACCCCAGGCTGGCTGCCTGCTGGCCCACATTTTTACTCCAATATGGGATGAGCCTGCTGGGTTCTTGGGCAGGACTGTCTAGGCACAGCAAGGGACAGGGTGGCTTACAGAAAGCCTCTCTCCGTGAAGCACTGTTCATGCAACTAGCTCAGCCCTGGGTGCAGACAAGTGCAGAAAGCAATGAGGCACAGCTAGCTAAGATTTATGGAAAGACTGAACTGCTGAGAGACCTGGTGCTGTTTAGTCTGGAGAAGAGAAGTCTGAGAGGGGATCTTATTAACGTCTATAAATATCCAAGGGGTGAGTGTCAAGTGGAAGGGGCCAGTCTCTTTTCTGTGGTGCCCAGTAATAGGACAAGAAATAAAGGGTATAAACTAGAACATAGGAGGTTTCACCTCAATGTGAGGAGAAACTTCTTTACTGTGAGGGTGAGGGAGCACTGGAGCAGGCTGCCCAGAGAGGTGGTGGAGTCTCCTTCTCTGGAGACTTTTAAAACCTGCCTGGATGTGTTCTTGTGTGGCCTGCCCTAGGTGATCCTGCTCTGGCAGGGGGGTTGGACTAGATGTACTCTGGAGGTCCCTTCCAATGCCTAACATTCTATAATTCTGTGAAACAGTCTAAACAATCAGGAGCATAAGTTCACATTTGCAAAGAGGTATGCATTCCCTAATCCTCCCTCCCCCGAAAATGGCAAAAGAAAGGAGATCTATGCAGAGAAGACAGATAGATATTGGACTGGAAAGGTGAGCTAGGAAAGAAATCACTAAAATAACTCCAAGAGGTGGGAAAGAGAGTGAAACAAAGTTAAAGACATTGAAGAGGGGTTAGAAAAGAAATACATTGGGAGAAAACATAGGGTTGGCAATAGGAAAAAATGTAGGCAAGAAAGAAGACAAAGTGGAAGGATTTTTTTAAGAGGCGAGGGGAACAAGACTCAGATAATACACTATGGATGTAGTCATACTAAGCTTACAGAGCATGGTGATGAATATGGCCCCATGGTCAGACAGCAGAAGAAGGTGTTCTGTATAGATGTAAACATTATCCCTTTAGTGAGAAGTGAACTTGAGCAATTCCTGTCAGATATTTTTTAGAAAAGGAATAGTAATTTTATTTTGAACAATAGGAGGTATATTTCAAAATTACTTTGTAATAAGTAGAAACTGCATCCATGTATGAAAAATGAAGAAACCATCCATGATAATCAGTGTCTTCTTTCTGCCTGTTCTGCAGCCCTACCCCTTTCTTTTCAGTTCTTATTTCACAATGAAGTATAGGGTCCATCTTTTTTTTTTTCCTCAGCAATTGCATCAGCCATAGGAATGTGTCACGTGGTAAATGAAAAAGTATGAATAATTCAGAACAAAATTTTGAATAATTTAAAAAGCAGAAGCTTCACATTTCATTGCTAACCTGTTCACATCTAACATGAAACCTACAAAAATCACGTTGCAATTTCTGGAACAAAACCATTTCAAGTATTTGAAAATATTCTTGCATTCATTTCGTTCTGCCCAAAAAATATTTCAAACTCAGGGTTTTCTAAAGCTGGGTTTCACCTTTCGTGAAAAAACCAGAAGATAATTAAATACTGGGTATGTGCTGCCTAAACATGAAACATTACAGATATTTCTAGAAGTTACTGTGGCCATAAAATGTGATCACCTTTGCCTCTAAGGTTGATGGAAAATGTAACATATAGTTAATTAACTAAAACTGACTGTATTAGGGAATTAACATGATCTTCTGCTATCATTATAATGCACATATATGCCACCATTATCACTCATTGGTGTAGGCTTTTGGCTCCTATAATACCAGCATGACTAGAAAACAGCCTTTAACTGTGCCTAAGCCAAAAAGTTTAGCAACGAAAACAGAGAGAGAAAAGCCAGTGCAATACAGAGAAGAATTTTGTTTTTTTCAAGTGATAAGAGCAGGACGGAGTGAGGAATCTTACAATTTGCTCCCTGGTTTAGTCATTGATTCAATGTATGACCTTTCAAAAGGGACTTTATCCTCACTGAAGGTTCATTTTCCTCATCTGTGAAACAATAATTACAAGACCAAACCACTTTGCAGCTGCAATTGAGTGACTAAATGACACAGGATTTCTAAAGCACCCTGAGAGCCTCCAGCAAGAAATAGCTACAGAAAAGGCAGATATGATGCTGATCACCTCACACACATGCATCATGGTTCATGAGTCTCAGGCACTCATCCAGGGCAGCAAAGCCACTGGTTAGGATGGCATGAACATGTTTTTGCTCTGCTCTGGCCACAGTATTAGCACCCGCATTCCACAGGGAGTATCAGGGCTGTGCCCTCCAGGGATGATTGAGGTATCCTACCATTCGGTTCCCGCCCTGTTGATCTCTTCCCACCAGCACTCTGTCGGCTCCCCGAGGCTCTGGGCCGCTGGCATGCAGGCATAGTTCCACAGTCTGTCGGAGCCTTCCTTCTTGCTGAAAACACTCCTGACGGCCACGATCACCTGCCCTTGTGGGCACTGGAAGTTGAAACCCTGCCGGTACACATTGACCCATTCATCATTATCTCCATAGTTATAGGGGCCGTAGTAATAGTCACCGCCATACTGGCCCCATGCCACGGTCACCAGAGGCAGGAACACACAGAGAAGGATGAGGTCCATTCTGAGGATGTTCCTGGCTTAGAAATGCCCTGCTGGTTTTGTTGGGCTGGCCCTTTTATATCGCGTCTAACATTTGGCTTCCAGATGTTATGCTTCAAGATCCAAGTGCAATGTGTCATTGCTTAGCAAACCTTCTCTGAGTTACAGACACGTCCAACTGCTTTTAAGGTGGAATTCTGCAAGTACCGTAAGTCTGCAGGCCGTAAGAGCAGGATCTTCCTACCACCACAAACCATCTGTGATTCCTTGCTGCAGAGCTACTGTATAAAGACACACATTGTAGTACCACTGTCACAGACATCCCGCTTTTATCCTCAAGGCTGCAGTTAAGTTTGAAAGCTACTTTATTTAGAATTAAATCTCGATTTGATGTTGTCATTTTCCATCACTAGTAACGTACAACAAAATGTGATCATGTGTGTGTTTCCCCACCCTATTTTCCCTAAATATGTGTGATATGCTTCTGCCAGTCCCTGGAAAAGGAGGATTGGGCAAGGTGGGGGAGTTTACTGCTCCTATTGTAAAAAAATCATTTTGATTTGGTTTGATTGGATGGGAGGTGGAGCCCAAATGACTGAGACTCTGTCTTGGCATAGAAGCAGCCCACCCTGAGAAGTAGAGCATCAACTTCTTCCATGCAGAACTGATTTTGTGATGACTGTGTGTGAACACTTTAAAACTGTGGACTCGGCGGATGTTTTAATGTGAGAATAATGCATGTGAGCAAGTTACAAGGAGATAAGCTTCACGTGTTGCCATAGCCTGTTGAAATCTTTGAACAAGTCGCTTTAAGCTACCTTGCATTTATCATGGGCTAGAAACATGGGGCTATTGCTGAGGAACTGCTGTACTGCAAATTCAAAACCTTACTTGCCACTTGGAAATGTGTTTATATGCCACATCTTTAGGTAGTTTTTTATCAAGATCCCACCCTATTCAGGAGAGTGTGGAACATTGTACTTCTCTTAACTGTGTGCTTGACCCATAGAAAACTGTGGGACTTAAGCATTTTTTAGTAAGACACTCCAAAGTCAATGTAACATTGTCTGCATATTCATACGCTGCCTATGCTGTGTTATTAGTGAAATGCGTGACCCTTGGAACTGCTCCAGATTCAGATCCTGTCTCTTCCAGTGAAATAACTACACAGGATCCAGAGACTGTTTCTTGCTGCATGTTTCTCTTCCATTCTTTGCACTACTCCTCTAGGATAGTAGAGGCCGTGCACAAAAACAAAAAAAAATATAATAATTTGGGCCGTAGACACACACACAAAAAGAGTGTATGAGCTTTTATTCTGTTGCCGATACTATCAGAAAGATCTGTGATGGGTAATAGTGGACTTGCTCTTCTCTAAGGATGTCACAACACATCACACCTTGTCACTGCTTTGCAGGAGCATAAGCATCTCAGGAGGTGGGTGCCTAACTAACTAGCCCCAAATTTCAAAAGCTGCCTTCAGTCTCATCAGCTAGGTGCTTTTCTGTCTTATTAGCTAATGGCTTCTTTTTTGTAGCGGAGCCTTGTTTGACAAAACTAAAAGTGAGACTTGAGCCCTTTGCCAGGAGCACGGTTCACCATTATCTCAGTTGTCCATGCTCACAGCCAGGGCGGATCCACATGAACCTGGCAGCTGAGCGTTGCTGATCTGACTCAGTGCCTCACCTCCAGCTGCCACAGCCCCAGATGCCTGGGGAAAAGGGCTATTGAGACTGCACGGAACAGCTCTTTCCTTGGAGCTGCCCTCCTCTAGATCTTAGATGACAGTAGGTAGTAAAAAATCTAAAGAGAGAGGCTATTTAAGATTAAAAAGCCCCTGGTTATCTGATGGGCACAAGAGTGCAGATTTGGATGGCATGATCCCACATGAGTTTTTCAGCTAACTCAATAGCATACGTTTCTTCCCTCTTACTTCACATCTGGGAGCATTGTGCACTGCTGTATATGCCTCAGAGGCATTCTGGAAGACATTTTAACAGGAAGCATCACACTATCGTATGTCTATGAATCCTCACCTCATATAACCCTTCCTTGGAAGGAAGTCCTCACATAACACACACAAAATCAGGGGCAAGAAAGGCTGAGAAGAGGGAGGAGGGTTTAATGGAGAGCAGGGCACAATCTTTGTCTACCTTTGACGTGTGCGTGAAGCTTCGAGGCGTCTGTTGTGGCTTCCTACATGCAGTCTATCCTACCTGATCCCGGTTAGTGAATAGGATGGCACTTCCCTATTGCGCTGTGATCAAGAAGTGATTTGGCTGGGGAAAAAAGCTGTGCAGGAAAGGTAGTGAACACAAGAGATGTGGAACTACAGCTCTTTGTAGCAGCTGTGGCTGTGCAGGCATGTCCTGACCAGGAGCTGCCTGAAAATCTGCAGATCTGTGTTTCTGGATCCAGTACTTTCTGGGAACTTTTAATATTGAATTTCATGCTTTATTCATATACTGAATAACATCAGAAGAGAGCAAAATTTCTTACAGGGGGGACATGATGTTTTTTAGTCACCTTAGAGAAGGATGGTGTTTGTGAGTGGGAGAAACTGTGATTTGAAAATTTCTATAGGGGTTAAAAAAAGGTGATAGTGTATGTACATGAATTTTATTTCTGAGTAATGCTTGTTCAGCTCTGCAGTTTGCAGCTGCTTGGTTCATGGAGCAAAACTGAGGCTACATGCGACTTGCTTTGCTAACATTTCACGCCATTGCTCCAACTTAAATAATTCCACTGATATTGCCAGTGCTGGGAGTTGCAATTTTAGCTGTATTTCCATTGACTCACTGGCATGTTAACCACTATGTCTTATTCTGTTCTGGCCAGTGAATCAAACACAGTGATTCAAAATCCAGTGGCTAGAAGAGCTGCAAACTAGTCTACAGCTTGGTGATTTTAGTTGGTTTCAGCTAGAGTTTGCACTAGGAGAAAACTCAACTACTCAAGAATTGATCTATCTCTGAAATTACTTACTCTTTAACTTTATAAACATCAGCTGCCTGTCTTGCACGTCCCATGTTTGGAAAAGCAGAAAGTGTCAATAAAGTAATAAGTATGAGGTGCCAGGACCAGTGTTTGATTATCAGTTCCTTGCGGTGAAATCTATACTGGCTAATAATTTTATTCCCTATCAGTTCATAGAAATGCTGCATTTAATCCATGAAAACAAGTATTTAATTTCTGTCTTGCCTGATAATGATGGATGAAGGTGATTGTTCTGGATACATCCCCCACCCTAACTTTGAAGTTAGCTCTGCTTTGAGCACAGTTTGGACTTATGAGGAATGTTTTTTTCAATCTGAATTATTCTGTGTTTCTGTCCTGCTGCAGATACAAGATGCAGCATTACTTAGCACTGCAGGTGTTATTAATGCTTTGATGCCATTAGGAGAAATGCTGCAGCATTCTCCTACCATGCCATGTTACAGCCATGAAATGCAGCGAGATTGCAGTGCTTTGAACTAAAATCACAGATGCTGTAGTCCTATTGAAATGAATAACAGCAGCCAGCTTAACAGGTTTTATTTTAGCACCCAAGCTCTATACTGAAATAGGAGAAAGAACAGAAAAGTGTTGTTTATTATTTGGTCAACACTGAGACGCTAGAGCTGCAATGAAATTAGCAAGGATTCAGACTTGGTCAGTGACAGGTACTACTAGACCTGTGTTTACAAAATTTGGTTTCATGAAAGTAGTGTCATCTGGATTTATTGGAGTAGCTGTGCTGCTGAAGTTCCTGCATCTGCAAAGGTCTGACTCATGGGCAACCAGCTTTTTATCCCACTATGAAGGCAGAAGTGGCGTATAAGGGTGTTACCTCAAAGCACTTCATCCTGTAGATGCACAAGGATGACCCCATCCCATACTACTCAGGACTATAGTGAGAAGTGAAGCTTTGCATTTTGTGCTGGTGAAGGTGTATCCTGTGGGCCCTGAAGCCCTCTCTACACAAACAGGTACGGCAGAAGCAGTGACAGTAGCAGCAGCAATATACGTCTGCTTCTGAGCTACCGCAACCGCATCGTGGCATTTCACAGTGAGCCCAAAGTGTTTTTCACGACAGCTCATTGCATCAGTGAGGTCATACATTTTGAACACATTTTCCATATTTTATTACACACTGTCTCAGAGTGATGCTGACAGTTCTGAGTGGCTTAGATGAGTCAGGGAGGCTGCATGATCTGGGAGCTGTAAATTGAATTCAATTACTGGTTACTTTTCCTTGCCATCTTTGCAGCACTGCTTTATTTATTTTTATTTTTTTTTATAAGCTTCCTGCATTGTCAATTTTAATAAAAGTGTGAGGATTTGGGGTGTCTTTATTATGTTTTTGAAATGAGATTACAGAAGCCTTGGTGAAACTGCTAGGAAGCTGTGTTTCACAAGGGACAGAGGTATATCTTGTCAACAGTTTAGCTCAAAGTTATTACCTTCTTTCAGAGTAAAGGATATGTCAAAGACTGGATTTCGTTCATCAAGGCTGTCTACTGCTAATGGTATTTTTTTGTCCCATTTTTCACTTGATGTTCTGAGAGTACATTGATTAAATTCAATCACCTTCCTTGAAAAGTAAGAAAACTTAAAACCTTCTTATTGTACATGGTAGATTCAGTGATCTGCCCAATGTCCACCAGTACCTCACGGCTACGAAGAGAATTAGGTTAGAAAGTTAGGTTAACAAATGTGACAAGAAGGGCTGGAAGGAGGATCCAGGGGACCACAGGCCTATCAATATGAACTCAGTGCCAGCGAAGGATATTGAGCAGAATGCCATCATGAGGCACATAGAGGACAATCAAGTGATCAGGCCCAATCAGCATTGCTGTGTGAAAGACGAATTCCTGCTCGACTAATTTGATCTCCTTAAGTGCCAAAGTGACTTGCCTAGTGGATGAGAGAAAGGTTATGGATATCATTTGTCTAGGTGTTAGTAAAAATATTGACACTATTTCCTGCATCATTTTCCTGTAGAAACTGGCAGCTCACAGCTTGAATGGTCAAACTGATTGCTGGATGAAAAGTTGACTGAATGGCCAGGCCCACAGAGCAGTAGTGAATAGAGTTAAATCCAGCTGCTGGCAAGTTCAAGAATTGTGCTCAGTATTGAGGCGATTACTATTTAACATCTTTATCAAAAATCTAGATGAGAAGATTGGGAACACTCTCAGCAAGTTTGCAGATGATACCAAGTTAGATAGAAGCATTGATCTCCTTGAGGGTAGCAAGACTCTTCGGAGGTACGTGGACAGGCTGGATTGATAGGCTGAAACCCCTGGTATGAGATTCAACAAGGCCAAGAGTCAGGTCCTGCCCTCGGGCCACAACAACCCTCTGCAACGCTACAGGCTTGGGGAAGAGTGCCTAGAAAGCTGCCAGGCAGAAAGGGACCTGGGGATGTTGAACGACAGCCAGGAGCCAGCAAAATGCCCAGGTGGCCAAGGTGGCCAAGGGCATCCTGGCTTGTATTAGACATAGTGTGGCCAGCAGGACTGGAGAAGTGATTGTCCCGCTGTAGCCACCACTGGTGAGGCCACACCTTAAGTACTGCTTTCAGTTTTGGGCCCCTAACTACATGAAGGGCGTGGAGTTACTGGAGCGTGTCGAAAGAAGGCCAGTGAAGCTGGTGAAGGGTCTAGAGCACAAGTGTGATGAGGATTGGCTGAGGAAACTGAGGTTGTTTAGCCTGGAGGAAAGGAGCCTGAGGGGACACCTTCTTGCTCTCTACAACTACACGAAATGAGTTAGAAGAGAACGATTCTATTCAGTGAATTTCCTTTTTCAGCTAAGTTCCTTTAACTGGCTACACTTTCTGAAGTTAGCAGCGCGTTCTCGCAGGCAGTGGCTGCTTTTAGCAGCGAAAGTGCTCGGTGCTTGATCCCGATCTGAATGTTCGTGAACGCAGTAGCAGAATCCAGCTCCTGACCTGGGTTCTGGCTGCTGCCCTTCCCACAGGGCCCTCGCAGCCCCAGCGCTCTGCGGCAGGAGAGAGCCAAGCCCCCGGGCCCCTCATTCCCAAACGACACCTCTCCTGGCTGCTCGGCAGCAGGGGGGACAATGCCGAGACCGTTGGGCAGCGCTTGTCTCACCTTTCTCCTCTACGGCTCTCTGCTCTTCTCTCCTTATCAGCTACCAGGGCCTGCAGCAGCAGCATGGTCAGCAACAAGGGGCTGCCCTGGCCCATGGAGGAGGCCTTGGACGCTGCAGAGACGCCCAGCTCCTCAGGCTCTGACAGCATCGGGGTTCCCTCAGCCCAAAGCTCGGCAGCTTCTAGCAGGCAGGGCAGCGTGCTGCCCCAGGCCACATGCATGCCCTAAAGATCTTAAGTCATAGCGTTGAAACCTTTGGGACCAAATGCGGGGAGTTGTTTTAGTGTGGAAGGTATACAGATCTTAGCCCACAATGTTAGAAACTTAAGGAGAAAATGAGTTGGGGTTGTTCTAGTGTTTAAAGTCTAAAGATCTTAGGTCAGAATGTTAAAAACTGGATGTCAAAGCGAATGAGGTTGTTTTAGCATTCAAAAGGTTTCAAAATGGATTCTGATTCATGTTGTCACTCTGAATTGGCGTTCTGAATTTACTGTGTTACACTGTCCCTTTTTCAGCCGATCTTTCTCATCTGTGCTTTTGGTCAGTAACAGGGGCAAACTTCTGATGTAGGAGAGGATGGGATAGAAGTACCCTGGGCTAGACTTTTTTCATTCTGGACCTGGCGCTCGGCCTTGTTGAAGCCCATAAAAGTGGCCTAAGCCCGTTGATCCACCCCTTCCAGGTCCCGCTGTAGGGCCTTTCTACCCGCAAGGAAATCAACAGTTCACGGCTGCCTACCACCTCTCACCTTTCCTACCTTGGATCCATCACCATTAACACAGGAGCTGGAGCTCCTGCTGTAACGTGATCAAGAGCAAGGGTGGTTTCTTCACACAGATCTTTGCCCATGGAATCTCCCCTGACTGACAGGGCTCATCCAGAACCAACACGACTTACCCATATGGCTTATAGGTCAGACTCGCTGAAATCTGAGGCTTGCCTGCCAAGCGCACACTGTGCAGACATGATACAAGAAGGTTACTGCTTCCCTGAGGAACTCCTTCTGCGATGAAAAACAGGACAGAAACAAGGTATCACCTCCTCAGAGGCGTTCTTTCCAGCTGGCGGTTTCACCCGTAAAACAGGTGAAATCCCTGAAACACACAGACGTTTCAGCAGCCTTTCAGTGGACGGGAGGTCAACGAGACCTCTGGGCTCAACCCTCCGCCTTTACACTCCTGGAATACCAGGGATCTAGGGAATGCAAGAACTTGGATCCCGAAGGGTTAGGGGCGATCAGACTTAACCAACTGGCTTGGAGCTGGTGCACAATATTAGATGAAACTGAAAATCAAGAAATCCTTCAAATGGAAGCAACTTCCCCTTGATGGGGTTGAATTTCATAGAGTACGCACCTCTGTTACACAGAAAAAACGTGCTCTGCTTTTCAACTTAAGTATTTCTAGGGTACCTTCAGAAAAGCAACCTAGTTCCTAATTCCAATCCTTTCTTATTTTATCATTGTCATGCACTATACAGACAAGAAGCCAGAAGAA
>VWZK01015059.1:0-14964 GCA_013396935.1 Baryphthengus martii | reverse complement strand
TCTTTCTGATGTTCTCTCTGCATGACCTACTTGGCACTGGTGAGGCCACACCTGGATTACTGTGTGCTGGAATGTGTCCAAAGAAGGGAAATGAAGCTGGTGAAGAATCTAGAGAACAAGTATCATGAAGAGCAGCTGAGAGAACTGAGGTCATTTAGCCTGGAGAAAAGGAGGCTAAGGGGAGACCTTATTGCTCTCTACAACTACCTGAAAGAGGGTTGTGGTGAGGTGGAGGATGGTCTGTTCTATGTGACAAGCGATAGGACAAGAGGAAATTGCTTCAAGTTGTGCCAAGGGAGGTTTAGATTGGATATTAGGAAAAAATTTTTTCACTGAAAAGGCTGTTAAGCTTTGGAACAGGCTTCCCAGGGTAGTGGTGGAGTCATAATTCCTGGAGGTTTTTAAAAGAGGTGTAGCTGTGGTGCTGAAGGACATGGTTAATGGTGACCTGGCAGTGCTGGGCTAACAGTTGGACTTGGTGATCTTAGAGGTCTCTTCCAACTGAAACAATTCTATGATTCTGTGATTCTAAGATGCTTGACTAGAAGTAAATCAGGTCTATCAGAAGGCAGAATGTTCTTCTTCTTGGATACCTATTAAGAAGAAACAATTGAAGGAAATAATTTTGAAAATTACATTGTTTGTATTTATTAAGAGTATAAAGTATTTTAAATTATGTGGAAGAATGCTCAGAATTTGACTTTCAATGACAGCATCTGGTAGAGTTCATATTAGTGGTCTGACCTGGCTGTTGAAGTTGAGAGACTTCACTGGAAAGGGAGTTGTACAATATTTCTGTCTGGCTTGATCTGTTTATTAATAAGCACTTTGTACTGTATAAAGTTATTCATCTGTACATAAAGAAGCTGAACTGCTGCAGGAAATTCTGTAATTGTAGGTGAGAAAAAAGGAATGGTATAAGAATTAAACTGTTGTCTCTAATATCAAATTTATTCTCAATTATATTCTTTCAGATTAGAAGTTGATGCAGAGAAGTTGTGCAGATCATAGAATCATAGAATATCTCAAGTTGGAAGGGACCCGTAAGGATCATTGAGTCCAACTCTCTGCTCTTTGCAGGATTACCTAACACTAAGCCATATGACTAAGAGCATTGTCCAGTTGCTCCTTGAACTCTGACAGGCTTGGTGCCATGACCACTTCCCTGGGGAACCTGTTCTAGTGATTGATCACCCTCTTACTGAAGAACCTTTTCCTAATGTCCAATGTGAACTTTCCCTGATGCAGCTTCCTTCCATTTCCTCTTGTCCTATCACTGGTCACCAGGGAGAGATCAGCATCCCCTTGAGGAAGTTGTAGACTGTGATGAGGTCATCCCTCAGCCTTCTCTTCTCCAAGCTAAACAAACCAAGTGACCTCAGTTGCTCCTTGTAAGTCTTGCCCTCAAGACCTTTCACCATCTTGGTTGCCTGCCTCTGGACACACTTAATAGTTCGATGTCCTTCTTATATTGAGGTGCCCAAAACTGCACACAGTACTCGAGGTGGGACCATACCAGTGCAGTGTAGAGTGGGCCAATCACCTCCCTTGATGAGCTAGCTATACTGTGCTTGATGCACCCCAGGACACAGTTGGCCCTTTTGGCTGCCAGGGCACACTGTTGACTCATGTTCAACTTGTCATCAACCCAAACCACCAGAGCTCTTTCCATGGGGCTGCTCTGCAGCCTTTCATCCCCCAGCTTGTATGTATGAGGATTACCCTGTCACTGTCTATCATAATAGATGATTATAGAAAGAGGAAATAAAAGCACAGGAGGAAGGAAGTAGGGAAAAAAGTAAAACCAAGAGTAAAGAAATGAAAAGTGAAAAGATCTTGTTCAAAATAAAAACAGCCTATGGAGGAATAAAAACTCAAAATCCTTTACTGGATCATTTTCATTTTCTATGCGTTGTGTATAAGCTGTATTCTGAACTATCTCAATTTGAATGGACAAGCATGTTGTCATTTTTTCAGGCTGTTTTCTACCTTGACACTTTCAGTATAGGCAAATAAACTCCCTTTTCTGTTTCATCTGTACCAAAATTAAGATGATGAAACTACCATTAAAACTTTCTCTTTGCTTAATTAAGGGCTTTTTTTATGATTTGCAAGTTATTCTTTTATATGAATTTGTATTCTTTGTCCCTCAGGTATTTTCAGTAAATGTGAGAAATGTCTCGATGAAAAATAAGGACAAAGTCTGCAAAGCAAAAACTAAAATTTATTACAGCACTGGATGCATAGGGAAAGAGTTTCCTCTGCGTGCACCGTTCTAATCACAGTCATGCTTATTTATGATGTTTACATATTCATAGTGTCTCCCTAAATATCATGCATATTCTATAGATTCCTGGAACTTTATTTACATTCTGCTCCTCCTTTTCGAGTCTGCGCATTATCACCTAGAGGGTCTTCTCAGGGGTCTTGAGATGAAGGCCATTAGTCTTCCTCCTTGTTAAACTTCCGACCTCTGATTCCTGCACATGCTCTGTCATCTTTCTAGCACCTGCAACTTGTCTTTCTTCTTTACTTCTTTGTTCCAGAAAGGAGTAGATGAGTTACTACCCTATCCAAGGTCCCTTTACCTGGCCACCCACGCCCTGTCTCTGTTCCCCCCCTTTTGAGTACTGAGAGTTCACATTCTTCACATCCGCCTTAGCTGAGGCAAAATTTATTACTTTATCACAGTAAATAACACAGATGATTAATTCTCTCCTCTGAATTGTAAACATGAAAATTTGTAAATCTCCACTAAGGTAAAGCAGGTAGCATTTGTGCTATTTCAGTACAAACTGTACTCTAAGTAATAATACCATAAAGCAGTATAAAATTATATAATCAGTATAAACTAGCATATGAACTAAGAGCCATGGATGACGACCATTTCCTTGTCCTTTGATCTGTTTGATTTCTGCTTGAAATCACTACTTGATTGCAGCGCAAAATATTATTTTGCAATGGCCCTCATTCTGCCTCTTTCTTTTTAACACAAAAGTCATACAGGTCATGGCATGGCTTTATTATTTCATACAGTATCATTGTGCATTATATTATATGCAAGTAATAGTGTAATTAATATGAAGGACATCAACAGTTTAATATTGTAAAACTCATAATAACATTTTTAATGTATTTACTTGGAACTTCAGAGTACTGAAGTCACCTGACTGTATCTGAAAATAAATTTAAAACTTCCATATGGCAGTTTAAGGAACTATTTCTCACTCTCTCTTTTTAAGATTTAAAATCTTCAAACTACCGCCCCTAGTGCGCAAGCGTGTCAAAGGCGAATCCGTGCCCGGGGAGACAGCTTCTCCCTTTCTAGTAACTTCCTCTGTTCGGGGCGTCATCAGTGCGCGCAACGGGTGAGCTGGGTTGTTTTTGTCCTCTGCTTTCGGAGTGAGGCTGCGGCACTGAGGACTCGTTTGAAACCGCGCGTTTGGAGCGAGTCAGGCCCCACCCGCCATGTCGGAGAGCGCGGAGAGCTCCACGGGGAGCCACAGCTCCCCTGAGTCCTCCTCTCAGGGCTTTGCTGCTGCTGAGCCGCGGATCATCAAAATCACAGTGAAGACTCCCAAGGAGAAGGAAGAGTTCTCTGTGCCCGAGACCAGCAGCATCCAGCAGGTGAGGGATTGGGGGGAGGTGGCTGGGGAGCGCAACCAGGGGAAAGAGCCCTGGCCTGTGTTTTCTTCCTCCTACGCTAGAGGGTGAGGGCCCTTCGCGATGACAAAGCAGTTTTTGTTTATCCGAGCTGTTCTTGGCGTTGTTGGGCGAGTGTCGGGCCTGGCCTGGCCTTGCCTTGTGGAGGGCTGCTGCTAACTGAGGCTATCGAGAGTGGTGAAGAAACCTTCTGCGTCGGCTCCTCCACGGCTCCTCCCTGTTGCGATGCTAAGAGCCGGCCCGGGAAGCGGACGTAGCTCGTTTCGTAATTCTGAGTTGCCCTGCCGAGCTGACTCAGTCTAGCAGTAGGAGACTGGCTGGCTAACTAGTACAACTGTAGAAAACATATGCAATCACCTAAGTGGCAGTGCTATAGTGCCAATAATTATCTTGATCTAAAATTGGCTTTAGAAACAGCAAGTAGGCTATGACAAAGATCTCTTAATTTTAGAAAAGCCATGTCTTTAAACTGTATAAAATATTCACTACAAATAAAGCACAGCTTCTGCTGTGCTTCACTGTACTAGTGTCTGATAATTCTGAGTTGTTAGGGTCACAAAATCACAGAATGATAGGTATTGAAAGGGACCTCTGGAGATCGAGTCCAACCCCCCTGCCAGAGCAGGTTGCACAGGACCTGTCTAGGTGGGTTTTGAAAGTCTCTAGAGAAGGAGACTCCACAATCTCTCTGGGCAGCCTGGGCCAGTGCTCAGTTAACCCTCACTGTCATTGTTCTAAGTTTTTATGAAACTTAGTGTCTCATTGTGCCTTTGGTTCAAGAGAAACAGTGGCACCTACTGAATCACTGACACTGTTTCCTGCAACACTTCAGGTTTTTTGAGGCCTTCCATGTGAGTATTTACCAGGACTTAATTTGTTTAGATTAGGAGGCTACAAATCATAGGAAAGGTGTGGTCAAAGCATAAGGCAGATATCTATAAAGCCAGTCTCTCCTACTTGTGAAAGATGTTGATATTGCTATGCTAAAATACTTGAAAAGATGAAATTCCCTAAAGGAAATTCAGAGCTTACTTCATTTTCTATAAAATTTTTCAGAAATTCATTGTATGCAGCTTGACATCATGTTATTTTTTTGTACAGTTAGTAACTGCAAAACTCACCAAACAAGTGATTACATATTTAAGAGTACAACTGATGTATAGAAATGAAGCTTTAAATCATTAGTTGCTGATGAGTCAGAAGACACGTTATTTTCAGAGAGGAAATGCAAACCGTGAATTAAAAAGTACTGAGTGATCTTCTAGCCAGGGTGCTGTCTCTATATATTTTACATACTCTTGTGCCACCTAGTTGTAAAATCCTTTGTGGTTGTATTTTGTTTTTTTATAAAACATTCTGGTTCTAATTTAAGGATTACATTTGTCCTGAAAAGCAGTTTGATTACAATAATATTGGGGACTTCAAGAATTATAAACAAACTCATTTAAGATATGAATTTGTAAGATATCGAACTTTAGCAACGTGGTTTCAAATATGAGTCCCAATGGGAATATCAGGTTTTTCTAGTAGATCATAGAATCATAAAATGGTTTGGGTTGAAAGGGACCTTGAAGAACATCTAGTTCCAACCCACCTGCCATGGGCAAGGACACCTCCCAATACACCAGGTTGCTCAAGGCCCCATCCAACCTGGATTTGAACACATCCAGGGGTGGAGCATCCACAACTTCCCTGGGCAATCTGGTCCAGTGTCTCATCACTGAGAGTGATAAGTAATAAGAATTTCCTTCTTATTTCCAGTCTAAATCTACCCTCTTCCAGTTAAAACCTGGAATAGTTATACAAACTAACAAACACAAACTGAAAACAATCACAAAAATTTAAGTGATTAATAGAACATTTTGCTTTAAAATGTGTTCATCATCTATAGATATCATAAACTTCAAATATTGTCTTTGTATCCCTTTGAGCTGATATTAACAGATTAGATTTGCAGTTGAACGTTCCTGTGAAGTAAGACTGCTGCTGCCCCTGTGGGTCCACCATTTGCTTTGATTCCTGGACAAAGTTACGGCTAGCAAAAAAAAAATAAATAAATGCAAGACTGCAGTGTGACTAGTATTGGCTGTTTTTCTTAACTGTAAAAATAAGTTGTTGTTAATAATAAGCATTATATAGCATAATAACAATATATTAGCATAATAACAATAGATGTGATATTTCTAGAGCCAGCCCTGAAAACAGGTTGGACTCAAACAAATTGAGCATCTGTTCAAATGCATATGGGATCAGCAAGTGGGTTGTTATGTTGGTGTAGGCTGTCAATGTCTGCCCTTTTTTTGGGGGAAGGCCTAAACTCCTACAAGGGAATAGCTTTAATTTTGCTGTGTGTTCCTGTAGCTAATATTAGCTTTTGTTTACAGTCACTTCAAAATACAGTCAAAACAAGCCCCTAAGACTTTAAGATAAATATTTGGGGTTATTTGGACTAATTTTAGGGCTACACAAAGTATATTTTATGTTGCTCCATTGATGTAAGGTTTGCAACCCCTCAAAGTTGAGGAAGATTTTTCTATAAGACTTGAGTAACATAGGGTTTGTTATTGTTGATCCTATGTTATGCCTCTAAGAACAGGCAGTATGTAGGTTAGAATGGACAATAACCCTCAAGTACCAAACTGCTCTGGGAGGTTGGTTGATTGTAAGTATCACTCATTTGTCTTTAGTTTCCATGAAACTTATTTGATTATGATGAGCACAGCTTGGCTCAGTATTAGGACAAGGACCAAATATTTGATTTCTTGACTTGGTATAATACTGAACTTGCAGGATCATACAGTTCTATACAAAGACTTCTATTCATGCTAGGTAAAGATGAATACCTATAAGCCTGCTGATTTGAAATTCCAGTACACAGGAGACAGTTATCTCTGTTTGTCTTTTGTTTTTTTTTTTTCTCCTTTGTTCTATTTTGTGGGTTCTGTGGGCTTGATTTAACAGTGTGTTTTGGTAAAAATCATATACACAGAGTGAGCAGTCATGTTACAGACTATTTGTACATTACTGTCTCTTAGTGAATGACTTGAATTCTTTGAGTGATGAGGTGTTGGAACTGGTTCCATTAAAAGCAATTTTACTGTTTTCATTTAGTCTGTTTACCCTGTAGGCATTCTTGGAATGCCAATATAACAACATTGGCAAAGTTCAATATGTTATTGTAATTGATTTCAGAGTTACCAGCATGTATGCAGGCTTTAAGATATCAAATTATCCATTTTGTGAACACTGTAGCTCTTAAAAATATAAAGCAATCTATGCTATTCTCTAATTATTAGACTAACAGAGTTTGGATATAGCAAATGTGTGCTAGTAATTTTAAAAGCCTGCAGTTCTTGTAGAGAATTATTGTTAACCCTATGATTACCTAAAAATTTCAGGATAATGACTGGAAAAGTTAGTGAAATCAAGTTTAGTTCATATAACCATAGAAAGCAGTTTAATTTTTTTTTTTCTTCAGTGAGAAATATAGTTTTCAGTAGTAATAGATTACTATTATCAGCATGTAGGATATTTTAAAACTAATTATATACCTGAAAATTGTTCTTACTATACTACACTGAATTATAAATAAGCTTACCTACTGAACTATATGTGTAAATGTATGCATTGTGTTAGGACTCTGTTCATTGACAAGTGGAGATCTGGTTAGAGTTGCGAGAAATGTCTTGACAAAAAATAAGAACAAAGTCTGCAAAGCAAAAGCTAAAATATATTACAGCACTGGGCGCACAGGGAAAGATGATTTCCTCTATGTGCTCCGTTCTAATCACGGTCATACATATTTATTGTGTAGCTGNGTGGAGTCGCCATCCCTGGAGGTGTTTAAGGAGAGTTTGGACATGGCACTTAGTGACATGGTCTAGTTGATGTTGTGGTGTTAGGTCATAGGCTGGACTTGATCTCGGAGGTCTATTCCAGCCTCAATAATTCTGTGATTCTTGGGGATCTTGCAATGAAGGCTAGTAGTCTTTCTCACTGTTAAATTTTCAACCTCTGATCCCTGTGCATGCTCTGTTATCTTTCTAACACCCGCAACTTGTCTTTCTTCTTCACTACTTTGTTCCAGAAAGGAGGATATGCACTGTTACATTATCCAGGACCCCTTTACCCCGCTGCCCATGCCCTGTCTCCGTTCCCCCCCTATTGAGTACTGAGAGCTCACATTCTTCATGTCTGCCTTTGTAGAGCTAATTGGCTGAAGAAAAATTTATTACTTTATCACAGAGTTGTATTCTCTGTTTAAAATTTGAATAAATATTATCATTGAAACTTTAAATCCATATATCCAATGTTTTAAATTTGTGTCTGGTTTTCACAATCACAAGTTGGCCATGTTTGGCATATAAAGATCACATGTACATGTTAAGGGGAGCATTGGGTGATTTGATAGTGGAACATTTTTCCTAAACTTTATATGCTTTTAATATTTCCTATAATGCTTTATTTCATAAGAACAGCTTAATTTCAGTTTTTTTTTAACATTACCAGTTCTGTCTTCCCTGTAGTCCAGGGATTATTGAACAGTATGACTAAAAGAGATTTGAACTAATATAGTTCAGTCTGTTCTTTTTCAGTAGATCTAGCTTTTTGTCAGCACTAAAGGAACTTGAGTGCATGAATTGTTTAGCACTAAAGTTAAAGCATTGGGCTTTTCACCATCTTATATCTTGGTGCACTGAAGCACATTATTGATACATTTGTGTGACTTTTTATGGAGTCAGCCTTGTAATATGCTCTGATTATTCACATTTCTTTTAAATAAAGAAACCCTGTTTGATTAACTATTCATCACTTCAGTAATTTTATTTTTCTCAGAGTTTGGAAACTATTAAAAGTGATTTAGAACAATGGTAGCTTGCTGTTTGATAGCATAAAACCTTTAGAAGAAAGTATATTGATTTCCCTGATGGTTGACTTAACTGATATTTTCAAGATGCATCTATCTAATCAAGGATCTTGGCAAATGTTTTCTGACTGGCAGATAAAATAAAATATGAATACCTATTTAAATAATACTCTAAAGTCTCTTGTTTATAGATACTTTTCTGCAGAGTGAGTTTCATTTCGATGTTTCAGTATAAGGATAGGTGTGGTGGGTTGACCCTGACTGGCTGCCAGGTGCCCACCAAGCCACTCTATCACTCCCTCTCCTCAACTGGACGGGAGAGAGAAAATATAACAAAGAGCTTGTGGATCAAGATAAGGACAGGGAGATCACTTAGCAGTTACCATTGCAGGCAAAACAGACTTGACTTGGAGAGTCTGTACCCCCCCCCCACCAAAACTTGCCACACCAGTAGGTTATCAAAACACAGCTCTACTGCAAGAATCGCTATTTACATATAATCCTTTTTACATCCCTTTCTAATCTAAATTAATTGTTCCAGATCAGGTTTTCTGTTTCCATCTGTAGTTTGTGAAGTGCTTTTACAGAGAAAGAAAGTGTTGCTAATCTCTCCTCCTAAATCCAAGTATAGAGAACTGGAATGGTTTGGTGAAGGTTGTCTGGAAGGAATAGAACTGGCTAGAACATGAGTTCTCTTTCCATTTGGTAGCACTACCTGTTTTCTTTTCTGGACTGCTAGCTTGGTAAACTCATCAGGAATTGGAATTTGTTTATTGAAATAACTTTTTAAATAGGTTTGGTTTTGGTTTGATTGTGGAGTTTTGAAGAAACAATTTGCTTGCATAACTAGCATGTATAATTGGCAAGGGCTAACTTCTAGGCACAGGAAGATAGTAACTCTCTGAAAAGTCATGAAAGACTGAAAAGGCCTCTATCAAAGCCTTATTTGGGCAAGATTTCTAGCTATGCATCATCTGCTGTAAACCATAGGCAGTGTCAAAAGTCTGATCCTGTGTTCAAAATAGAGTTTGGTTTGAGAAGAGTCAGCAGTTCTGTTGCTTTTTTTATTGTCATCAAGATAATATTTTCAAAGCAGTCACAGTTTTAGGAGCCTGGTTTACACTGATTTTCAGTGGAAACTGGATGTTTAATTCCTCGAGGCCTCTTTAGGACTGTTAATGTATTTTTTGTAATTTCATTAAAAAATGTATCGTATTAAATCAAGATTGAGATGAATTGGGGAAAGTATCTCTTTTTTTTTTTATTTCCACAGCACTTTGTCATGTGAATGGGCATTAATGCTGCTGTAGTTGCTGGTTTTAATGGCATACTTTGAGTCAGCAAAAAGCTTTTGAATTATTATATGGTAGTAACACATCAAAAAATGACAATTTGGGTTTTAATATTTTCTACTTCATCTAGGACAACTTTTTTCTTTTTTTTTTTAATGAGACCTTCCTGAGCCAACTTGTCAGATGTTAATAAGTTAACATTAACTAACTGGAAGGCATGTCCTATGGGGAGTGGTTAAGGACTCTGGGTTTGATGAGTTCGGAGAAAAGGAGGCTGAAGGACAACCTCATCTCTCTCTACAGCTTCCTAAGAAGGGGACATGGAGAGGGAGGTGCTGAGCTCTTCTCCCTGGGATCCAGTGATAGGATGCATAGAAATGGCTCAAAGCTGTGCCACTGGAGGTTCAGACTTGATAGTATTTATTTACCGAGAGGGTGGTCAAACACTGGAACAGGCTTCTTAGAGAGGTGGTCGATGTCCCAAGTCTATCAGTGTTTGAGGCATTTGGACAATGCCCTTAATAAAATGCTTGAACTTTTGGTCAGCCCTGAATTGCTCAGGCAGTTGGACTAGATGATCATTGTAGGTCCCTTCCAACTGAACTATTCCATTTTAATGTTTAAAGTATGGATCTGCTCTGCAAAGTGAATGTACAGAAATGTGTCCTTTTTAGTCAACTGTTCTACTTTACGTGTATACAAAGACATTGGCTTCATTCAGTGCCAATATGTTTACTAGACTCAACTACAAGTGCAAGATGGATTCTCTTTTGCTTCTTCCCCCCTCCAAACTGCATCAACAGACTGCATCACCTGTGCATGTCAAAACCTTTCAGATGCAGTGAAGTTGAGCAGATGTAATAAGTTCTAACTTGACTTGTGGAGCCTGTTCTCTTCTGTTACTGTGGAACAAAAGAACAGAGTTCTGTTGTTAAGAATATTGAGTTTTAAGATCATGTGAATTGCAACCACGGGAGATTTAAATGGGATGAAACCGGAAGCAACACTCAGCCCGCGTAGCACGAAGCAGCGGCTTTCACAGAGCTGCGAACAGGGCGCGTGCTCTCAGAAAACTGCGAGTAGGGCCTGGGGGAGAGTGCTTGGGGAGGAACAGCGGCTCTGGCAGCTCTACAGGGGAACATTATTGGTGGTCGTCACCATCTTGAAAAGATCTCAGCCATGGTCTCCACCCGGCAGAAGGTGATGCACTCAGCACTGCCAGGGTGGATGTGGGAACTCGGAGCGAGCACCCACAGAAACACGCAGTCATCCAGATAACGGGCTGCAGGGAGTGTCGCAGCCTTGCACTGACAGCGAGTGGTAGTTATGAGAACTGCATGCGCTGCAAACAGGTAGATGATGTCCTGTGCTGCGTGGCACAGTTGCAAGAGGAAGTGGAAAGGCTGAGGAGCATCAGGGAGGCTGAACAGGAGATAGACGCTGCCCTCCTTGAAACAAAAATGGGAGCACCCATCAGAAGGCATGCAGGATCAGGGAAGTCATGTTTGACTAATCTGATGGCCTTCTATGATGGTGTGACTGAATGGGTAGATGAGGGGAGAGCAGTAGATGTAATCTCAGGAAGTGTGGGTTAAAAGAGGGGACCGTGAGGTGGGTTGAGAACTGGCTAAACAATAGAGCTCAGAGGATTGTGATCAGTGGTGCAGAGTCCAGTTGGAGACCTGTAGCCAGTGGTGTTCCCCAGGGGTCAGTACTGGGTCCAGTCTTGTTCAACATCTTCATCAATGACCTGGATGAAGGGATGGAGTGGACCCTCAGCAAGTTCGATGATGATACGAAACTGGGAGGATTGGCTGATACACCAGAAGGCTGTGCTGCCATTCAGTGAGATCTGGACAGACTGGAGAGCTGGGCGGAGAAGAATCTCATGAAGTTCAACAAGGGCAAGTGTAGAGTCCTACAACTGGGGAAGAATAATCCCCTGCACCAGTACAGGTGAGGGGCTGACCTCCTGGAAAGCAGCTCTGCAGAGAAGGACCTGGGAGTGCTGGTGGACAAGAAGTTATCCATGGGANTCAGAGAGGTTGTGGAATCTCCTCTAGAGACTTTAAAACCCCGCCTGGTTCCTGTGTGGCCTGCCCTGGACGATCCTGCTGTGGCAAGGGGATTGGACTCGATGATCTCCAGAGGTCCCTTCAAATCCCTGCCATTCTGTGATCCTATGAATTTGAGGATATTTGGTATGGAAATCAAGTGTGTAAGCAAGAAGTGGTAGAGTGCTGCTAAAAACATTCTCATTCTATATTGTTCCTGTTCTTAAAAAAACCCCAAACAGCCCCCTCCCCCCCAAAAAAAAAAAAAAGAGGAGGGGTTCTTAATACAAAGAAGTTAACTTAAGTTGAAATGGTAGTGCAGGTAACACATTTCAAGACTAGCTTCAGATCTGCTCTAATTCATGTCATATTGTCAAGTTTTTATGCTTTTAGGAGGCTGTGACTTTGAATTAATTCACTTTAGCTAATGCTTTTTTTTTTTCTTTCTTGGGGAAACTAGGCCTCTGTCCATCTATGTGATAATCCTGTGTTTCTGTCTTAATGCCCCGTGTTTTCTTCCCATTGATGTCCCTAACTATTATGTCTAAAATAGTTATCTTTTTACATTATTGTATTGTTACTAGAGCACTACAATCAACTAGTTTCTGTGAACATGTTAGGTATGGAGAAACATTTCTACAATTTCAAACTACTGCAATGAAGTCAAGTTTGTATTTTTGAACAGTAAAACAAATTGGCTAAAACCATTGTTTGTAGTATCTACATATTAATAAAAAGGAAAGTATTAGTGCAGTAGGAGAATTAGATGGAAATGTTCATCATTCCCAATCAGCTGGCAAGACTTTGAACTTTACCTGCTTCTGGTTTCCCTAAGTGCCAAACTATTATAAAGCATTATCTCTAATTTACTGATAGTCTTATCTAGGTCAGTTGTACAAACTGAAGTTTTAACTACTCCAAAGATACTTTTCTTACAACTGCCTTAATATGTGTGAATTTCCATTGTTGCCTCCTTTCCCTTCCTCCATTTGCTGTCAATTGCATACGTTTAATTTGAGACACTGAGATGACTCATACTGGATTGACGCTTAATGTTCCATTTAGGGTAAAGAAAATTGAGCTAGTTGTCTTCACTGCTCATATATAAGTTTCCAGAGTTTATTTTGTTTTCATTACCATGACACTGAAGCACCTCATTCCCTGAACTCTTTGTTGTCAGTAAGAGTGGTGGAATCCTATGAAAGCTACATATATAAGACCTGTGGGAATAAGAATACAATTGCTAATCATTACTCTTGTCCTTTCACTGTTTGAATTTAAAGAATTTTTTTAAATTTTTTTTTTGCTATGAGGTAATGGTCTTGCAGTTTAGTTATGGTTAACAGTGAGAGATGAAGAATAATGAAGAGGAAGAGGAATCTTTGCTCACAGAGGATGGTAAAAATCCTCCTTTTCCACTCCCCTGTTATTTTGCAATACGACCAGTAGGGATTTGTGTCAAACTTCAGCCTAGGGTAATCTTCCAGTATTGGCAGAGATTGGGTGATGCTGAAGACTGAATTGTATTAATCTTTTGATATTTTATTTTTTCAGAAGCAATATATCAGATACTGACAATTTTTTTTAAAAATAACCCACACTTGTATTGAAAACGGTTTTCAGAATTCTTTTGGACAGATACATAAATGATTCTCTGACCTCTGCCTCAGTAAAAAGTAAAGTGTGCTGTAGATGTGCTAATCTGTTATTGATTGTATCTTTGTTAACAGTAATGAGGAGACTCATTTGCAAAATATCTTAGATGGTAACCTAGGTTTTGCATGGTGAATGAAACATCAAACAGAAGGGCTGGTTTTGTTCATGCTTTCTCATTCAAAAGTCTTGAGGTTGTACTGAATGCAAGTGATGCTGATGAAGAGATGCAACACTTTTTTGCAGCTGTGTTGGACTTGTAATGTAGATATGCTTCAGTTGGACAGAAGTGTGACGATATTCATAATAGTCATGCTGGCTGGAAAGAGATCCCTTGCACATGTGGATCCATCCACATTCATTATTGTAGGATTTCTTTTGTGGTCCTGATACACAGGCTGTTGTACTCATTTCTTACTGTAGTGCTGTTTTTACAGGTCATCTAATTACCATGGCTGCATGTTAGTAGAGAAAGGCTTTGATACCTGCATACTGGCAATATTTGATACTGTGTAGTTAAGCTCTAGAACTGTCTTGTTGTCTTAAATGCATGGATAAATAGCTGCTTCTAAAGATGTGTAACAAGGTTTAGGATAAAATAATGAATATTGATTATACTACTGCATCGACATTCTGAAGACAACTAAGTTTTGGAATTCATTTTAACAATCTATTGTGGAAAATATGATAGTAAATCAGTTTGGATAAATGTCATTAGTCTCTGGTCTTGCGTTCTTATGCATTTAATTTGTATCAAATTATGAAGATTTCTACTGTTTTTATGTTGGCCTGTGTGGTGGGTTGACCTTGGCTGAGCACCAGGTACACACCAAGTCTCCCTATCACTCCCCCCTACTTCCCTCAGCACGACAAGGGGGGAAGAGAATAAGATGGGAAGAGCCCGTAGGGTACGATAAAGGCAGTTTAATAGGAAAAGGCAAAAAGCAAGCCGCACGCAAAGTGAAGCAAAACAAGATTTTATTCTCTACTTCCCATCAGCAGGCGATGTCTGGCCTTTCCCAGGAAGCAGGGCTCTGGTACGTGTAGTGGTTGCTCGGAGAACAAACGTCTTCACAAATGGATGACCCCATCATCCTCCTCTTTGCTCTCCCTTTTATACTTGAGCTGACGTCATACAGTGTGGAATATCTCTTTGGTCACTTTGGGTCAGCTGTCCTGACTGTGTCCCCTCCCAAGATCTTGCCCACCCCATCCCACTTGAGTGGGGGGGGGAAGATGTTGGAAAGCCAGACTTGGTGCTGTTGGAGGGCTGCTCAGCAGCAGCCACAACACCAGCATCTTATCCGCCTCCCAGTACAAAGCACAGCACCATAAGAGCTGCTCTGGGGAACATTAACTCCATCTCATCCAAACCCAATACACCCTGGAATGTGTATTTATACTGATTTTGGCTGAGACAGAGTTAAATTTCTTC
>VWZK01015057.1:0-14766 GCA_013396935.1 Baryphthengus martii | reverse complement strand
ATGGGTCAGTTTACACAACACCAGACCTGATGGCAATGAATGAAGTACACCTGTCTCTAAGGGGGGAAAGGATTTTTGCACAGGAGTTTGCAGGGCTCATTGAAACTATATTTGAAGGGGGAAGGGATAAAACCAGACTTCCTAGAGATAAGCCATGGGGTGACACGCCAGTGTTTGAGGGACAGCGTGCTAGCAAGATCCTTTGGTCTCCCATCTTAGTGGAGCTAGGGGATGGAGATCCACATGGCAGCAAAGACACAAAGGTTACCGATGTGTTAAGAAACCACAAAAGTGCCTGAGAATGGTCATGTAGGCATTAGGCCTTCTCCCCCCAAAAAGGTGAGAGGATCAATAGCCCAGCTGAAGTGCATCTACACCAATGCATGCAGCATGGGCAACAAACAGGAGGAGCCGGAAGCCATTGTGCAGCAGGAAAGCTATGATATAGTTGCTACCATGGAAACATGGTGGGATGATTTGCACAACTGGAGTGTTGTGTTGGATGGCTATAAACTCTTCAGAATAGATAGGCTAAGAAGGAAAGGTGGTGGAGTGGTCCTGCATGTTAGGGAGTGTTTTGATTGTCTAGAGCTTGATGATGGTGATGATAGGATTGAGTGTTTCTGGGTAAGAATCAGGGGGAAGGCCAACATGGCTGATGGGAGTCTGTTATAGACTACCAGACCAGGATCAAGAAGCAGACAAAATCTTCTGTAAGCAGCTGGGAGAAGTCTCACAACTGCTTGTTCTCATAGGAGGCTTCAACTTACCATGCTGAAAATACAATACAGTGGAGAGGAAACTGACCATTTGAGTGCAGAGTGGTGGTGAATGGAGTAAAATCCAGTTGGCAGCCAGTCACAAGTGATGTTCCTCAGAGCTCAGTACTGGTTCTTTAATATTATTATCAATGATCTGGATGAGGGGATCAAGTGCACCCTCAGTAAGTTTGCAGACACCACTAAGTTAGGAAAGAGTGTTGATCTGCTTGAAGTTGAGGAGACTCTACAGAGGTGTCTAGACAGATTGGATCGATGATCCGAGGCCAACAATATGAGGTCCAACAAGGCCAAACACCAGGTCCTGCACTTGGGCCACAACAACCCCATACAACTCTACAGGCTTGGGGAAGAGTGGCTGGAAAGCTGACCAGAGGATAAGCACCTGTGGATGTTGGTTGACAGACGTCTGAATATGAGCCAGAGTGTGCCCAAGTGACCAAGAAGGCCAACAGCATCCTGCCTTGGATCAGAAATAGTGTGGCCAGTTGTATTGGGTTTGGCTGAGATGGAGTTAATGTTCCCCATGGAAGCTCTTATAGTGCTGTGCTTTGTATTGGGAGATAGAAGGTTGTTGATAAGATGCCTGTGTTGTGGCTGCTGCTGAGCAGTGCTCGCACAGCACCAAGGCTGGCTTTCCAACATCTTCCCCCGGCCCCCGCAGTGGGATGAGCAAGATCTTGGGAGGGGACACAGTCAGGACAGCTGATCCAAACTGACCCAAGAGCTATTCCACACCATGTGACATCAGCTCAAGTATAAAAGGGAGAGAAAGGAGGAGGAGGGAGGGCATCCATTGGAGAAGACACTTGTCCTCAAAACAACTGTTACATGTACCCGAGCCCCACATCCCAGGAAAGATCAGACTTTTCCTGCTAATGGGAAGTAGAGAATAAATCTCTGGTTTGCTTTGCTTCGTGCAAGTGGCCTTGCTTTTTACTTTTCCGCTTATCCATTAAAATTCCTTTATCATAACCCACGATCTCTTTTCACCTCATTCTCCCCCCCTTGTCGTGCTGAGGGAAGTAGGGGGGAGTGATCGAGTGACTTGGTGGGTACCTGGTGCTCAGCCAAGGTCAACCCACCACAGCAGTAGGACTAGGGAAGTGATTGTACCTCTGTACCCGGCACTGGTGAGGCTGCACCTCAAATACTGGGTTCAGTTTTGGGCCCCTCATTCCAAGAAAGTCATTGAGATGCTGGAGCATGTCTGAAGAAGGGCAACAAAGCTGGTGAAGGGTCTAGAGCACAAGTTCTGTGAGGAGCAGCTGAGGGAACTGGGGTTGTTTAGCCTGGAGATAAGGAGGCTCAGGGGAGACCTTTTTGCTGTCTACAACTCCCTGAAAGAGGTTGTAGCAAGGTGGGGAGTCAGTCTCTTTTCCCAGATAACAAGCGATAGGACAAGAGGAAACAGCCTCAAGTTGTGCCAGGGGAAGTTTAGTTTGGATATTAGGAAAAAATTCTTCACCAAAAGGTTTATCAAGCCCTGGAACAGGCTTTCCCAGGAAGTGGTGGAGTCCCCATCCCTTGAGGTATTTAAAAGCTGTGTAGATGTGGTGCTGAGGGACATGGTTTAGTGATGACCTGGTAGTGCTGGGTTAATGGTTGGACTTGTTGATAATCTTGAAGGTCTCTTCCAATGAGAACGATTCTATGATTCTGTCAATATAGAGGGACATTCAGAGAACTGTTGTCTAGTTATTTTTGTTGTAGATTCCTATAAAAATGTGCATGCTTTAGGAAAATTTTTGAAATCTTAAGTTGTGGAGAAATGACTTGTGATTTGGAACTTGTTTGTTCTGACCTCTAAGCTATCTTCACTATTTGAAAAATTATGTTGGAGAAGGAGAATTTGTCTCCTTAGAACCTGCTAAGGGCCTTATATGAAGGAGGAATAGAGAAGGTAAAATTGGTCAACATGTCCTGAGACTCAAAGGTGTCCTCGTCTTTCCTAAGCACATACGAACTATTGTTGTATATTTCTTTATTTTTAGAAATAAAACCTCAGTAATTATTATTTCTCCATTAAGTTATGAAGGGTAATGGTCAGCAATACAGGGCAAGTGCACATGGATGTGGCTGGCATTATCATGATTGTTACTGTTGCTATTTGGTTTCAGTAGAGTGGAGTGATTAACAAATAGAAGACAGCATTCAGGTAGAAGTCATTTAGGGCTGCAGCTCTGAAAAGTTTAACAAATACTATTATCTATCATCTTTGCATCAAGTTTCAGAATGAAGACATCAGTTTTCTGTTACTCAATCACACTTAGTAGATACATTCTGTATTTTGTAAGGCAGCAACTAGACCAAAGTGAAATGACCAGGTGGGATGGGTTGATCTTGACTGGCTGCCAGGTGCCCACAAAGCTGCTCTCTTTCACCTCCCTCTCCAGTAACAGGATGGGTAGAAAATATGGCGAAAAGCTCATGGGTCAAGATAAGGACAGGGAGATCACTCACCAATTACAGTCATATGCAAAACAGACTCAACTTGGAGAAATTAATTTATTTCAAATTAAACCAAGTAGGACAATGAGAAATAAGAACAAATGTAAAAACACCTTCCCCCACCCCTCCCTTCTTCCCAGGCTCAACTTCTCTCCCAACTCTTCTACCTCCTTTTCCCCCCCTCAGTGGCACAAGGAAAATGGGGGTTGTGGTCAGTTCATAATGCTTCGTCTTTGCTGCTCCTTCCTTCTCACACTCTTCCCCTGCTCCAGCATGGGGTCTCTCCCATGGGATACAGTCCTTCATGAACTTCTCCAATGTGGATCCTTCCTATGGGCTGCAGTCCTTCAGGAACAGACTTCTCCTGTATGGGTCCCCCATGGGGTCACAGTTCCTGACAAAAAAATCTGCTCCTGTGTGGGCTTCTCTCCACAGGCTGCAGCTTCCTTCAGGGCACATCCACCTCCTCTGGCGTGGGGTCCTCCATGGGCTGCAGGTGGATATATGCTCTGATGTGGACTTCAATGGGCTTCAGGGGGATAGCCTACATCACCATGGAATCTCTGCTCTGGTGCCTGGAGCACCTCCTCCTCCTCCTTCTTCACTGACCTTGGTGTCTGCAGGGTTGTTTCTCTCACATTTCCTCACTCCTTCCTGACATCTGCTGCTGTGCAGCTTTTTTACCCTTTCTTAAAAATATTGTCATAGAAGTGCTACCACCATCACTGATAGCTCAGCTTTGGCCAAGGGTGGGTCTGTCTTGGAGATGGTTGGAACTGGCTCTGTTGGTCATGGAGGCAGCTTCTGGTGTCTTATCAAGCAAAAAAGATTCTTTAACACATAAAGCAAAAAAGGGAGCATGACACAGATCAGATAAACTAATATCGAAAAGATAGAAGTTAATATTGTGGTTCAGCAGCAGTTAAACAGATATAATAATTATTGTGTTCCCTCTAATATGCTCTGGTCAAATCTGTCATTATCTCAAACCCTTTGAGTCCAATATTGGGTGCCGAAAATGCTGGTTGTGGTTTAACCCTGGCTGGTAACTAATCACCACACAGCTACTTGCTCACTCCCCCTGCCCCTAAGTGGGATGGGAGGGGGAGAGAATAAGAAGGGTAAAAGTGCAATAGCTTGTGGGTTGAAATAAAGACAGTTTAATAGGGAAAGCAAAAGCTGCATGCACAAGCAAAACAAAACAAGGAATTCATTCACTACTTGCCATTGGCAGGCAGGTGTTCAGCCATCTCCAGGAAAGCAGAGTTCCATCATGCGTAAAGGTTACTTAGAAAGACAAACACCATAACTCTGAACATTCCCCCTTCTTTCTTCCCTGTGGTTTTTATTACGGAACATGATGACATATGGTCTGGAATATCCTTTTGGTCAGTTGGGATCATTTGTCCCAGCTGCATCCCCTCCTAGCTTCTTGTGCACCACCAGCCTACCTGCTGTTGGGGTGGTGTGAGAGAGAAAAAGGTCTTGATGTTGTATGACAGCTGTTCAGCAACAGCTAAAACATTGTTGTGTTATCAACACTTTTGGTCACAAAGCCAAAGCATAGCACTACATGGACTACTATGAAGAAATTTAACTGTATCCCAGCCAAAACCAGTATATTTGTATAAAGGAGGTGGTGGTAATAAGAGAACAGATCTAGTAACTGTTGAGTCAACTGTGATGTTTGGAGCCTAACTGGCTTAAGGCTTTGTGGTGAGTTGACCTTGGCTGAGTGCCAGGTACCCACCAAGTCGCTCTATCACTCCCCCCTCCACTTCCCTCAGCATGACAAGGGAGGAGAGAATAAGATGGGAAGAGTCCGTGGGGTACGATAAAGGCAGTTTAATAGGAAAAGGCAAAAAAAAGCAAAAAGCAAGCCACACATACACAAAGCGAAGCAAAACAAAATTTTATTCTCTACTTCCCATCAGCAGGCGATGTCTGGCCTCTCCCAGGAAGCAGGGCTCTGGTACGCGTAGCAGTTGCTCAGAATACAAGCGTCTTCACAAACGGATGCCCCTACCCTCCTCCTTTCTCTCACTTTTATACTTGAGCTGACGTCATATGGTGTGGAATATCTCTTTGGTCAGTTTGGGTCAGCTGTCCTGACTGTGTCCCCTCCCAAGATCTTGCCCACCCCATCCCACTTGGAGGGGGGGGAAGATGTTGAAAAGATAGCCCTGGTGCTGTGCAAACGCTGCTCAGCAGCAGCCACAACACTGGCTTCTTATCTGCCTCCCAGTACAAAGCCCAGCACCATAAGAGCTGCTCTGGGGAACATTAACTCCAGCTCACCCAAACCCAATACAGGCTTTTTATCATCTCCTGGATTTCATTCAAAGTAATGTAGTGATCTGTTAATCATAAGGGCTGTTAAGAGCATGGCCACCTTCTCCACCCCAGGACTCCCTTCTGCTCAGCTGCTGAAGCCCAGCCTGGGGACCTGGGGTCTTTGCCCAGGCTGAGGGATGCAGCTGTCACTTTCCTGTTTGTAGATTCAACCAATAGTGATACTGAGCACATATTCCGGAGACTCATATGCACAGAGGACACTGACATGACCTGTCACACAGACAACCATAGACATGGTGCTGCCTTCAACAGCATCTACATGTAATAACTATAGGCAGCCAAGTCCCCTTCCTTCTCTTCAGATGGCAAAGATAGGTCACTAATGAAGGTACATGATAGTGGTAGGTGGCACCAAATTTCATTCACACATGCGCAGATCTTGCCAGTGGCTGGCACTTAGTCTTTGCAGCATGCATACACATGAAATAGAGAGTGAGATGATGCAGACTGTTAAGATTTAATAAGAAGATAGGATAGACTGCAGTGATCAAGCTCAGGGCTCAGCCAGAAAAGCGTACTGACCAATTCTGGTTTACATGTGACCAACCTCTTTTATACCCCTATCTACCCTCCCTTTTGTTCTTCCCTGCTCTACCTTCCCCCTCCATTTCTCTTTCTCAGTTGGTATGGTGCTATCAATTTCCTCACCCCTCCCAGTCTAGTGTCTGGGGTCTCCCTCTTAGTTTACAGTCTTATCAGTTGCAAAGTCCAGGTTGATCTCCTTGGAAGAGCAGTTAAGACCGAACATACTGTGCGGAAGTTTCTCCTTTCTGTTTTATTAATCTGTGGTCTGTCAAACTTTAAGGCTGACCTGTAAAACTGTTGCAAAAGATCTTTAAGGCACACTTTTCTCAGGTGTATATAAAGTTATTGAGAGGAAAGATAAAAATAATGAATCATAGAATGGCTTGAGTTGGAAGGGACCTTAAAGATCATCAATTTCCAACCCCCCCGCCATGGGCAGGGACACCTCCCACTAGACCAGGTTACCCAGAGCCCCATCCAACCTGGCCTTAAAAACTTCCAGGGATGGGGCTTCCACCACCTCTCTGGGCAACCTGTTCCAGTGTCTCACCACCCTCATAGTAAAGAACTTCTTAGACATTATGAAGAATGAGGAAGGAAGAAGGAAAGTTTGATGGACCACAGATTAATAAAACAGAAAGGAGAAACTTCCGCACAGTATGTTCGGTCTTAACTGCTCTTCCAAGGAGATCAACCTGGACTTTGCAACTGATAAGACTGTAAACTAAAGGGAGACCCCAGACACTAGACTGGTTGCTATGGCAGTAAGTGTCCTTAGACTTTTTCAAAAATATGTGATTAGGCTTAAGTAAAAAAGAAAACTATAATGTTATCTCCCAGAATACTTGGTAGGAATAAGGAGTTTCTTTCCTCTGCCAAATCTCTACTTACATATTACCTTAGTGGTGATACTTTAATGAATATTCACATCTATTTTCATCCTCCTTCCCACACTTCTCTGGTGAGTTGAATGAGAAGTTGCTTGGGGATTCAAAGAGCAGTAAATGAACTTGATAATATCATATGCAGGTACATACAAGCAGTAATCCTATGTAACCAGACCTACTGTCTGTGCTGGAATTGACACATAAAGAAAAGTTTGAAAGCTGAAACACTGCAGATGATAGGATTTGAAAATTTTACTTTTTGGTTTCATAGTATTATTAAAAGCATAATTACAAGGAAAAGTGAGTCTTAAAAAGATACTAAAATTAACAGCTGCATTTGAACACATTTACTGTTTTAAAGCTGTGGCTGTTTAGATACAGGATTAGAATGTGAAGCATATTAAAAGTATAAGAATCCATGTCAAGTGATCAACTCTGAATTATGTGTTTTATAATTTGTGTAAAGTTGATTGTGTTTTGGTCTTTTTTTTCTCACTTTGTTGTTTCAGATCTGTCCAATATGTGCAGCATTACCTGGAGGGGATCCTAATCATGTCACAGATGACTTTGCAGCTCATCTTACACTTGAACACAGAGCTCCTAGAGATTTAATATCCTTTTTTAAGTTGAGGGAAAAGGGATAGACTGTTCCTTATGATAGCTATAACTACTTGTTTTGACTTCTGTAATCAAACGGCTAAATCAGTTTTGTGTTTGTTTTTTTTTACAGTTGGTATTTAATTATAGGATATCCGTATGATTGATTTTTTTATATGTGTTTATATATATCTATCAGACTGTAAATGGGCTTTAGGTGTATCTTGACAATGTGGGTATGTGTTTTTGTTTTATTCCTGATAGAAAAACCTTTTAAAGATGTTTTTGACACCCAGCTGCTTCTTTCTGCACTGCAGTTTTTACCCTTCTTGGTCATTAGTTCTGATGCTATTTTGTGTATAGGAAAACAGCAAACCAGATGCAATAGAGTATTATAGATAATTACAAGACTGAAAGTAGTAAATTTCACCAAAAGCAAATGTATTAGAGAATGCTTTGAACTTTGAAATTGAGTTATTGTGTTTGATTTAGTTTTATTGCTGTATTTCAATGGGGTAATTTCAGCCTGTTATTTCTTGACGTTTTAAACGCTATATCTAGAAGAGTTATTGGGAGACTTCCTAAGTATTAGGTCTGTCTTCCATTTATCTGCAGATTGTAGTGATATAACTACTCTCAATGACTGAAATGCTCAAACTCTCAGTTTCTTTGCACTTTAAGTGCAATTTTCTTTTGCATTACTTGGTCTTAGGAAATGTGGCTTGTTTTTTGCTGTATAAATACCTACAGCATAATTTCAGAGGGTACTCTTACTTCATGGAAGAACAGGCCATCATGAAAACCCCTTGTTCTTGTGATCTCTACAAATGATTTATCTTTCTATATCTTATTAAAAAAAACCCAAAACACTCCTAGTGTAATTTGATAGCACCTTTTTTGTTCAGGGCTTCTTAAAAAAAAGCCTAACAACTCAAATTCATTATATCTTGTATATATTCATTATATCTAATATATATAATAGATATATTATATATAAGATATATTATTATGTTCATTATATATATATATTTAAATTGTCAGTCCTAATTACACAGTGAAGTTAACTTCCTACTGAAGTGAATGAGGTGTTGGATTAGAATTCACACTTATGGAACTTTTCCTCCCCTTCCCACATCAGTGATGTCAGATAACTTTTAATTGGGAAATGTGTGTTTATTACTAGCTATATAACAGCTAGAGAAATCAGAATAATCTTTTTAGTTACTAAGTCATCACAAAACTAGTGGGGAGGAGCTTTATAAATTGGACTGTGTTATAAATAATTATAGAAAATTCATGTGAAAGTTTCTGTACAGCGTTGCTTTAGTAATCAGAGTTGCCAAGTCCACAAAACTTGATAGGGAAATTTTTTCTGGACCAGCTGTTCCACATTGGGTGCTATTTCATGTCTTCTGACAGCTAAGACTAAAAGGAAGAAAAAAAAGAAAGAGATTTCCCCCCACTCAGTTGCTAGCAGTTTAGGAAAGGATATTGTCTTCTATATATCAGTTAGAAGCATTTTTTAAGCTGTTTTAAATGGCTGTACATATTTCTTGTGAGGAATCCTGTGCAGCCACTGCAAGATATCACCTTTTTCCTTGGAGACTCTGGACAGCTCTTTAAATTATAGTTTCTTTCTTAAACAATTTTCAACTGTTTTACTGTTTAAAAAAATACTTTATTCTTGACCATGTAAATGGTTCTAGCTTGCTTGTTTTTAGTATAAGTTTTCAATGGGTTAAGAGTTCCAAATGCTTTTTTAACCCCAGCATAGTTGGGTGAGACATCAATACACTCTTAACTAGTATTTAAATAATGTTGTTTTATCTTAAAAACACTTTGAAAAGTGCAGTTAGCAAGTTCCTAAGATCTTTTTCTAAATGAGACCAAGGTTGAAATTTTTCAGAGGATTTATATTAAGGATGTTCTAGTTATCTTGCTTCCCAAGTTTACTTTTCAAAAATCCCGGAATGGAGGCAATTTTTCTGACAGATGTAGCAATGGAAAGCTTCCCAAACTGCATGAGAGCAGTAGTCAATCAGTAAAATGCTAGTGACAATGTTCTGTCGTTATCCAGATACCAGTATCCAGTAGCAACAGATTCAAAGGAGGAACAAACCAATTTGTGCTAGACAACTATAGTCTGTCCCAAGAGAGATTCCCCCACCCCAAACACTGCAAGTGAAATTTTTTATGCTCTATAGCATAATAAATTTCAAATACTCAATTCTTCCTGAAAGTATTTATTATAGTAACTGAATATTCTTACTTGCCAAAAGAAGTCTAATAATTTTTCAGTCTTAAATTTCACAACTCAGTGTTATCATGAGGAAATGAATTCTACACTATTATAATCATATGGGATTATGTTCTACACCATATTGTTGTGGGATAAATACATTGGGCACCAGTCTGATACAAATAATAGGTTTTATACAAGTGATAAACATGCTATTTTTGAGAATAAGAAAATTAGAGATAAGATGAGCTAAAGCTAGTAATTTAGAAATTTGAAAAATAAGATATGTCCAAGTACATTATTTACTAGCTTAGTAGTTAATTGCACTAATGTTTCTTAAGGTAAAAGGAAGCTTTAGCTAGACTGTCTTGGGAGAACTCATATGTTAACATTGTTCTGGGAAAGATCATCTTTAAATGATTTGCTGATAGTCTCTTAGTAATATATAAAAAAGCTTATATTTCAAGTCATAGCTTTTATAGACATCTCTTAAGAAATGTGGGAAATAAAGTGAAAAGGATTATTTTCATAATTGGAGCAAATGGAATTTGTGTGGAGAAAGAGAAGGAAGATGAAGCAAAGGGATATGAGAAGTGCTGAATCCTCTGTTGACCTGCAATTCCTTGAAGACTGGAGTGGGTGAAATTCCTTGGATAAAAGTATAAAATGCAATAATTACTGTGTGCTCTTGATAAGAATGGCAGTAAATCTTTGTAGATTATTTGCAGTGTTTACCCTTCTTTTCCAATTTTGATGTTAAATCCTTATGTCTAATGAGTAATGTGTTCTACTGAATATGCATGATCAGTTTAAATTATCTAGTAGAAAACTTTGATCCAGAAGGCAAGAAATCCATTTTGATGTTTTTTAGACATGATAAAAAGCCTGGGAAAGATGTATTTGGTGCAAGAAGCCCTGAGTGCCTTGGGTTCAGATCTATAGGTCTGACTGGCACCATAGCTATGATTGCATTATGCTTATAAAGTTGAATCATATTTCTATTAATAAGGAAATAGTGTATTGCCTGATTATTCCACCTAGTAAATGTTCTTGCTGTTTATTACTTGATAGCAAAAGACTTTTCTTAACTGCTTGGTTACGATGAATCTAGTGGTGTTCGGCACGTACGTAGAATGTTTCACCCAGGCCGGGGTTTGGGAGGCCCCCGTGCACGTAGATCAAACATGCACTTTACTAGCAGTTCCACTGGTGGTCTTTCATCTTCTCAGAGTTCATATTCTCCAAGCAATAGAGAAACCATGGATCCTATAGCTGGTAAGTGTTGTAACCACTGATTTTAGCTCAGAGTCCTTAAATAGACTTTGAAACAAAATCCAAGATGATAATAGTTGTCTTGTTTTTCTGTGTTTTGAAAAAAAAATAAATATATGCTTCCCAATGTCATAATTGATGGGTGTTTACTGATGAAAAGTATCCTCAATTGGCTTGTCTACAGGGATTGAACCTGGAACTTCTGAAATGAAAAATACTGCCCCTTCAGTTTGTGCTTTTAAATTTAGAGACTTCTAGGCTCATTCCCATGACTGACCTGTTCACAAGTGGCATCAAAGAATGGTTGAGGGTGGAAGGGACCTTTCAAGATCATCTAGTCCAACCCTCACTCCTCCCCCCTCAAGCAGGGCCACCTAGAGCAGGTTTCCCAGGACCATGTCCAGTCAGGTTTTGAATATCTCCACAGATAGACTCCACAATCTCTCTGGGCAACCTGTTACAGTATTCGATCACTCTCACAGTAAAAAGTGTTTTCTTGTGTTCAGATAGATTTCGTTTGTTTTAATTTGTAACTATTCCCCCTTGCCCTGTTAGTGGGCAGTACAACAAAGAGTCTTGGCTCACTTCCTCCCATCAGGTATTTATATACACTGATAAGAGTCCTCACCCTTGAGCCTTCTCTCTTCCAGGCCCAAGAGTCCCAGGTCTCTTAGACTCTCCTCAGATGTTATGTATGTATGTCTTTTTAAATGTAATTGTTTCTAATCACCATTACCTACTTCAATGCATCTAGCTTTAATTTGCCATGTGCATAGAAGTGTTAGAGATGAATCTTAATTTTCTTAGCACAAACCAAGTGCTGTACTTGAGTTTATAAAGATGAAAGTGGTTCAATTGGAATATTATTGATAGACATTTAAAATGTTCTCAGTTTACTTTCAGATTACAGTTTGGATGACAGGCATGCTGATTTTTAGGAGGTCTTTTAACTATCATCTTTTAAAATTCTTAAACGACTGTATTTTAATAAGCATTTTATATAGAGCTGAGCCACAACCCTGCCTTTAAGGCTGTGCAAGGGGAAGGTAAACCTGAATTCAACCTTGAGCTGATGGACACAAGAAATTCACAAGATGAAGGAGACTGAACTCTTGTCTATGCTTGAGATAGAAGGAAGAACATTCCCCTAAAGTGTCTGTAAGTAACAGATACAATGCTCTGGGGTTGGAGAATGAAGAGCACATGAGTAACAGACTGTAATAGTTTAGACCCAGATGGGAGCTGAGCACCACGCGGCTGCTCACTCACTCCCCACCCTCCCTTCCCCCAAAATGGGAAGGAGAATAGGGAGGAAAAGGCAAAACCCGTGGGTTGAGATAAGGAGAATTTAATAGAACGACGCAAGAGGAGAAGAAACAATAACAAGTGATAGTAATGAAACACACAAAATGATCGATATAAAACAAGCCAAACGAATGGTGCTGCCCCAAGCTAATCCCTACTGCCTCGCCAGAGCCCATGCTTTGCCCACACCACCTCCTGCCTTTATATGTCAGTACGGTATTGACTAATCCATTGGCTGTGGACCCCTCCCATCTCCTGGTGAAAATTAACCCTGTCCTAGCTGAACCCAGGACACAGACAAGATCCAGAAAAAGCTGACCATGCAAAGCTGATCCAACCATTCACCCACCAGTGCCACCAGAAAAGTGTGTAGAGTATTAGTAAATGGAGACTCCTTACTGAGAGGCACCAAAGCACCCATTTGTGGTCCAGACAATTTCTCTAGAGAAGTTTGTTGCCTATCAGGAGCTCACATTCATGATGTCACTAAGAGGCTGCTGAGCCTGGTGAACCCTACAGATTATCATCTACTCCTACTATTCCATGTAGGGTCCAATGATACTGTGACAAGGAAACTTAGAACCATCAAAAGAGACTATATGTCCCTCAGAGCAATGTTAAAAGTATCTGGAGCACAAGTGGTGTTCTCTTCTATCCTGCCAGTCAAAGGAAGGGGTTCAGGAAGGAGAAGACAAATTGAACAGGCACCTGATTGGTGCCATACTCAAGGTTTGGGCTTCTGTGATCATGGACCTGCCTTTGAGAAGCTGGATCTCTTGGGATCTGATGGGATTCACCTGACTAAGTGGGGCAAGAGGGTCTTCACCAACAATCTGGCCAGACTTATAAGGAGGGCTTTAAACTAGATTTAATGTGGAAAGCAGTTGGAGTTTTGAGCACCAGACAAGAGCCAGGGGTTGCTGATATATTAGGAACCAACAGGGAAATGCCTGTAAAAAGCCTCAAAGGAATTAAGGCATGTTGCTCTAAAAAGGTGACAAAGCTGATAGCCCATCTGAAGTGCCTCTATACCAATGCATGCAGCATGGGTAACAAAGAGGAGGAGCTGGAAGCCACTGTGCCGATAGAAAGATATGATGTAATAGCTATAAATGTCATAGATGTGGTGCTGAGAGACATGGTTTAGTGGTGATCTGGCAGTGCTGGGTTAACGGTTGAGATTGATGATCTGAAAGGTGTCTTCCAACCAAGACGATTCTATGATTCTATCACTGAAACATGGTGGAACAAATCACATGACTGGAGCACCGCAATTGATATAAACTGTTCAGAAGGGACAGTCAAGGAAAGAGGTGTGGGGAAGTTGCCCTCTATATAAGAAAAATGGTTTGACTGCACAGAGCTGCCTTTGAAAAACAACGATGAACAGGTTTAGAGTTTATGGGTAAAAATTAGGGGCCAAGCCAACAAAGGAAACATTGTGTCTGGTGTTTACTACAGGCCGACCGATCAAGGGGAGCTTGTTGACAGTGTTCTTACTTCAACTGCAGGAAGCATCAGGCTCACAGGCTCTGATTCTGCTGGGGGACTTCAATCACCCTGACATCTAGTGGAAAATTTGGATAATATTTTAATCTAGATGATAGACAGTCTGACCAGAGGGGAAATATTCATAGATTCATTCATAGATTCATAGAATGGATTAGGTTGGAAGGGACCTTTAAAGATCATCTAGATCCAATCCCCCTGCCATGAGCAGGGAAAATATTACTAGACCTGTTGCTTACCAACACAGATTAATTGAAGAGGTCATGCCCTGCGTGGGATTCACAGTCTTGAGGGATATGGGCCAGGTGAAGAGTAGAGTCAGGAATCTGAATTTTAGAAGAGCAAACTTTCAGTTGTTAAGGAACTAGTGGATGTCACTTCATGGGAAACTGTCTTCAGGGACAAAGGAGGTGAACAGAGCTGGCAGCTCTTTAAGGAAACTTTTCTTAGAATGCAAGTGCTCTGAATTCCCATGTGCAAGAAATTGGATAAGGAAGGCAGGAGACTGGCATGGCTGAGTAAGAACCTCCTGGTCAAACTAAAGTATAAGAAGGAACTGCACAGACAGTGGAAGCAGGAACAAGTATCCTGAGAAGAATATAGAGACACTGCCTAGATGTGTAGGGATGGGACCAGGAAAGCTAAGGTGCAATTGGAGCTGAATTTGGCAAGGAATGCAGAGAATAATAAGACAGGCTTCTACAGATACATTGACCAGAAAAGAAAGATTAAAGAAAATGTACCCACCCTGATAAATAAGACATGAAGAACTAGTGACAACTGAGATGGAGAAGGCTGAGGTGCTAAACAACTTTTTCCCTCAGTTTTCAATGGTAATCTCTCTTCC
>VWZK01015055.1:1335-20247 GCA_013396935.1 Baryphthengus martii | reverse complement strand
TGCAGGGGTCCCCCTGCTCCTCCTGACGGCGGGCTGGCTGCGTGGGGCCGCGCTCTTAGCTCCAGCTGCTTTCTTACAAGCCTTTAACGGAGGAAGGAGAAGGTTTGTTTTACCGTAAGAGACTTCTGAGGAGACAGAAGTGGTTTCTCGTTCCTGGTACTTGATCTTCACCCCTGCTTCACCTTTACTTTAGCTGAAGGAGAAAGAAGAGTTTACTTTTCTGGGTGCAATCATTTCTTTGCTTCTGAGGCTCGCTCCTCCTCACCTTCCCTAACACTAAGAGACATCTCTATTGTGCATATTTTTGGCATAAGTTTATTGCCCGGCTAAGGTGTGACCCTAAGGCGTTCAGTGAGCTTTCATGAGACACAACAACCGGCAAAACACAGCGAGGCTCTTTGACCAAAACCACCAATCGCCTGCAGGATAGTTCCTTCTTCCACAGCTGTTTGAGAATCGAGAAAGAGTAGCTAAAATGCCTGAGAGCTTGTTAAACTTACCAATTCCCCTATCCCATCAGTCAGATGAAGTTTTTTTTCTTTTGTTTAACCATGGGGAGGGCAAAGGCAGGAGCGCAGAAGCACCTGAGCAGGACGCTGCGACAGGCATCCCCCGCAGCAAGTTGGCAGGTGATGGAAAAGCAGGAGGAGCGGCTGATGCTGCCCGAGGGTCGCGCTGCCATCCAGACAATTGGGTGGTTGTGAGCACAGACCTCAGCCTTTCAGAGCAGCAGAGGAGAGCCGGAAACCCGCATCCGGAATTCCAGTTCTGACCTCTACCCATTATGTCCTGGTGGAGAAAACCAAACAAAAAATCACCCTCAAACTCTGTTGGCAAAGGTTAAAATCAATGTCTAACACCCGCTTCTTGACACAGTAGGTTTCCTCCTCCTGCAGGATTAACTCCCGCTTTGCAAGTGTGTCCCCTCTGCTGACCAAATGCAAACGCTCACGGACCAAAGACAACTACTGTATGTCCCCACAGACTGTTCATACATTAAAAAAAAACCCCAAACATTAACCAGTTACCATCATGAGCAAAGAAAACCTGGAAGGAGCAGACTGCTCGCCCCTTAAAAGTTGATATGTAGAGCTATAATTTCTTGGCTTTCTCTTAAGCATCTCGTCCGTCAGATTGGTTCTCAGTTTCAAGTCTGTTGAAGTAGATTGACACTGAGGCAGCACTGAGAACTGAAACATGTTCTTTCAAATCTTATTCTACTTCATCAAAATGGTGAAATAATGAAGCTTATTTCTTTGTCTTACAATTTATGTATCCTATCCTACCTTGGAAATAAAAGAGGGAAAACGGAAGTATCAGCAATGCATTACTGGATTTGCTTAATTGTTTTATTTTGAGGGGGTTGTTTGTGTTTAATACTTTCACTGAAAGTTTCTCTTCTGCCCTTTTATTGCACTAGATGATTTTGATCTCATGAAAGTCAGAAAACTTTCAGCACTTTCCTCTTGCAGAACACATTCTGCTGTGGGAGAAAGAGTTGAAAAGAACCCTACGTTATCTGTTTGTGTTGCATATCTTGTAAGAGCCAGGAACACCTACACCCCTGTTCACTCTTCCTGTGTGTATAATGTTCTTGAACAAATCACATTTCTCACAGATAATTTAATGAAAGACATAAATGAAATCCATTTTCTGTTTTACAAATTAAATATTGTAATAAGGATATTTTCTTCCATCAGACTTGCATTTCACATAGAAATCCCAGATACAAAGACCAATAAATACCAAGCTGCAAAGCAGAAAATTAAGTCAGTTTCAACAGGATATTTTACAGCTACAAAATTGTCTCAACCTGAAGCTTTCCAACTCTTTGGAAACACTTCTATAGTATAAATTCCTCAAATGAACTACAATACTAAAAACACAACTCATCATCCGCTCACGAAAAATTTCTGGGTTTAAATTTGCGGGTCCAACGTCCGTAAGTTTAGAAATAAAATCTCAAGGAAGTTGATCACACTGGCTCTCTTCACAGAGTCTGAAGCTGATAAACTCTGGAGCCTTTTTTCAAAAGATAACCCTGATCATTTAGGGATCCAACAAAGCTTTCAAAATCGGATACCTGGGAAAAGAGACAAAAATAAATCTCAAATGGGAAGAATGACATTTCATCTGAGGTAACGCAACAGTTTAAGAGAACTCGGTGAAATCGAGCGAGCTAAGAACAGGTTAGCAAACTGCTGACCTACTAGGAGGTGGCAACAGTCGGACGCACCCTTGTGTGTTTTACTTACACACTATGGCATGTGGAAAAATATACGGCCTAATCTTTGTAGAAATGCTTCGTTTCACAAGTACCTACCAACGGAAAGTCAGATTTCTACAACTCTCACTGACTGCCAAGTGTTTGCTACTGGTATACACAAAAAGTATTCTATATATAAAGGGAAAGATTGAATTAAGTGAATTAGCTGTAGGTAACTAGTTGCTGAACGAATTAATGATCATGTGAGAAGAGAGCTGGCACTGATATGTTGTGTCAGACAGGATTATGTACATTACTCAACACTCGAACCAGTTTGGAGCCTGACGCTCTCTCGCCCTAGCAGCCCAAAGTAAGCTAAGCAGGTAACAGAAAGAACAGTGCTATTGCCTGTAGTAGGTTCCAATTAATCACTGCTTTTCAATCATTACACCTGAAATCCAGTTTTAAGTTTTACATTGGCATTTAAAGCTTTCTACCACGAGCCAAAAAGTAGAACTAGGTATCGATACCTTTGCTTGAATGAAGTCCCCCACAAGTACTGAATGCAAATCGATTACAGGGTAAAAAAGTATTTGTGGCCGTGTCCCCTACGTGATGTTCTTACCAAGTTACAGTATTAGGACACTTGAAGCAGGAATAAAAATCTAGAGAGGCGTCTTTGGGCCAGAGAAGGTCCTGCAAAAATGTCACTGCACTGCTGAACTTGAACGCGGACACCACAGAAGTCTAAAGTTGGGAATTAAAATAGGTGTTCCCTGGGGAGCCAGAGGAAGTCAGGTGTACTGAAACCAAAACTGCCTTTCACGAAACAAAGCAGAATCTCGTTAAGGAGCAGATTCAGGAGCAGAACCAACCCTTACTAGTGCAAGGAGCTGTTACTGTCAAACAGTCAGTAGGATTAGTAAAGCTTACAAAGGCAACTCAGGGAGACTGTTCAGCCCAAAAGCAGCAAATTTCTGCTTATTTGCTTATTTCTGTTCATTGCAGGGAGGCACAAAAGGTGTACCTTTTCCACTTCTCATTTTGCAGTGACTCATTTTGACTGGTCTAACAGTTTCTCGTCGAAGCAGCGCTTCATTTCCAAACTTACTCGTATTTGTAGCTCCTTTGCAATCTGTCGAAGCTGTTGCAAGTCGAAGAGATTGTTGTAAGTTCTCTCTGCAATACTGTTAAGGGCAGAAACAAATCTTTTTGCTTGTGACCGATTGCTCATCCCAGAGCCATGCTGTGAACGTTCAAAGTCCAGTTTTCCAAACTCATCGGAGTAGGTTCCCAGCATGCTAAAAATATTAAAAAAAAAATACATATATCAGCAGGAGGTAAAATAAGAGCACATGGATTTGCTTCCTGAAACGTAAGTGCTTGAGAGAGCTTTCAGAAGCCACATAGGAAGCCATCCCCTAGTAAGAAAGTCACTGTGTAGGGAACTTAGGCCATCCAAATCGCTTTTAAATGTAAATTGTTCAACTGCAACAACAGAGAGTAATCACATGAGAGAAACGACCTGGCAGCACCTTATGTTTAAGTTACTGTGCACGGATGTACGTAAGTGCTGTGATGATGCAACTCAAAGGCCTAAGCAATCATATTTAACTTAGGGCTGCTGTCAGTTTTTAAAGAAAAGGTAACCAATCTGAATATTGGCATCATGAGCCTAAAGTTGATAAAGTAACTTATTTTTTCAAAGTGTGTTTGCAGATCTGTATTTAAAAAAAACACCAAAATACACGAGTTTTGAATAGATAGCACTGTGATGCTTTATTTGGTTTTGAAAGCAGTGTGTATTACCTATATTTCATTATTTCTACTACATCCTCAGCATCTTCCTTGGTAGATTTCTCCCTTAATTCCAGCCTTGATCGTGCCTTAAAACACAACAAAAAAACGCACGAAGGTATAGTTAAGGTATAATATATCTTAATGATAAGAAAAAAAGGTTACAATTGCTCTACAATTAGCCCAAATTTTAGGAGCAGAGATGGAACCATAGCCTAAAGAATTTAGAGGAAGATTCCTTTATTTTTCTGCTAGTGTTTCACTGTCATCTCCTGCATACCCACGTTATTAAGCTGTAGCTTGGAGTTTATTTGCTTTTTAACAGGGTATTCTTGGGAAGCAGCAGATCAACAGCGTTAACAAGGCCCAGCATTAGGGAAATAGCAGCAATTTAAGTTCATGATGGGCAGCAATTCATTCCTGCCTGCACCTGCTTGTTCTCCTTTTGGAGAAAGCACAGCTACTTAGAGACTGAGCTGAAACAAAAATCCCTGAATGGAATTAGTTCTGTTCTAACTGAATCTAGGACAATTCTCTTTCTGCCTCCATCAAGGGTGTTTCACTTTACAAGCAGCTTTAAACAACAGCAGCTCTTAAGCATTTGTAAGCCTCTTGTATTCTCCCCTTTTTTCAAAGATAACAAAAAAAGCACAGCGGTGACTAAGCTGTCAAAAGTTATAGGGCATCAGTACTAGTTTGGCAACAGTCTCTTTGTTTTGATCCCTTGCGTTTACCTCCGTGAGTCGAATCAGCGACTCTAGCTGCCTCGTGGTGATTGGTGTGCTGTCTGCTCCTTGGTTCTGTTTCCGGAGCTCTAGGTAGAATTCCTGGAGGACCTGAGCAGCTTCTGGAGATAAACGTGGGTGAACATACTGCCGAGCGTATCCGACGTACTTCCTCAGCAGCTGATGTGGAATGGCATCAAAGGTTTCTCCTGGCGAGATCTAACGCAATGACAGTGAGCTTAGATTTCTGTCAGCTAGAATCCTATGCAATATCATTTTTAAGATAAAAGTTCTCATCTTCTATGCTTTATCTGGTGAAATCAGCACTGCCAGGGCTTTAGTGCTTCACTTAAAAAGTCCATACACTCTGCTGAGACATGGAACTAAACATACTGGGCCGTTTCAGAAAAAGCAGCTAAAGCTTCTCATTTGCAATGTTAAGAAGTGCCAAATACGATTTCGTTATGCCAAGAATTCGTTCTCAAAAAGGGATAATCCAATTTCCCAAATGTTATCAGATAGAGCTCCACATAAGATTAAACCAACACTGCTGGTATCCCATTTCCAAAAGTTTCAGCTCTAGTAGGGAACATTTATCCCTTGACTTGGCATTCGACAGTGTCAGCTCTCAAACTGATGATCACTTAAGTTTAAAAAGAAATATGCTTCCTCTCCTGTAATCCCCAAATCTGAGTTGCAGATGCCCAAGGATTTGTTTACATGCTGCTTTATTCAGAACCAAGTACTTTGTAGCACATCACCTCATATAAATTCCTATATCCAGTCTAGTTCTATAGTTCTTTATTGATACCTAACACAGCCAATTTGCTCTAGAGTATCTCATGCAAAGTATTTCTCACTACCACAACCAAAAAACACCCAGCTCAGCTAACAAATTCTCTTTCTGGAGATGAACACTGCTTGAGACACATCTTTAGCAGCTTCAGCGGGGTGGGTGGCGCTAGCTACAACAGACAGCTGACAGAAACTGGTGGCTGGAGCCTTAAATGATTCCTCTAATTCAGAGCCAATCATCATGAAGAAGAATAAGCGTGGGACTGAGAATATCCAGCAGGTTGCCAGGTCCCAGTGTCAAAAACAGGACAGCAAGGGGCACAGCAACAGTCACTGGACAAGTCCTACCTTTAGTCTTTCAAGCAGCGGTTGGTCTGAGACGACTTCGAGAACAGAGCGATCCTGTGTGTTGGCACGAGTCACGACAGCGCTGCTGCACGCTGCCTGCTTTCCAGCTCGGATCGCCATCACGTGCTCAGACAGCAAGTGATCGTGGTCTTCATTTGGGGTGTCCAGCAAAATGAAAACTAGGTCAAATCTTGACAGTAAAGCACTCCCCATTCTAGAGTAAAGAGAAGAAAAAGCACACAGTGCTCATGAAGAAGTGAGCTGGACAAGCTGGAGAGGTGGGCCAAGGTGAACATCATGAGGTTCAACAAGACCAAGTGCAGGGTCCTGCACCTGGGTCAGAGCAATCCTCATCATCAATACAGGCTGGGGGATGAGGGGATAGAAAGCAGCCCTGCAGAAAAGGACTTGGGAGTGCTGGTGGACAAGAAGCTGGCCATGAGCAGGCAGTGTGCGCTTGCAGCACAGAAGGCCCATCCATCCTGGGCTGCATCAAAAGAAGTGTGGCCAGCAGATGAGAGAGGTGATTCTGCCCCTCTGCTCTGCTCTGGTCAGACCTCACCTGCAGTGCTGTGTGCAGCTCTGGAGCCCTCAGTGCAAGAAGGACATGGACCTGGTAGAAGGAGTCCAGAGGAGGGCCATGAAAATGATCAGGGGGTTGGAACAGCTCTGCTGTGAGGACAGGCTGAGGGAGCTGGGGTTGTTCAGCCTGGAGAAGAGAAGGCCCCAGGGAGACCTGATAGTGACCTTCCAGTGCCTGAAGGGGGCCTGCAGGAAGGCTGGAGAGGGGCTGTTCCCAAAGGCCTGGAGTGACAGGACGAGGGCCAGTGGTTTTAAACTAGAGAAGGGCAGATTGAGATTGGATGTCAGGAACAAGTTGTTTCCCCTGAGGGCAGTGAAACACTGGAACAGGTTGCCCAGGGAGGGAGTTGAGGCCCCATCCCAACAAGGCCCTGAGCAACCTGAGGGTGTCCCTGCTCCCTGCAGGGGGGTTGGACTAGATGACCTTTGGAGGTCTCTTCCACCCTAAACCATTCTATGTTTCTATGAAGTGGCAAAGTTACAGCAACTCTGCTCTGCTTCATAGGCGCTTAAAAAATCCAGTCCTATTCATTCAGCATAAAGAGCAGCAAGCTCTCTCTCAAAAGCCATGAAAAATTATTACTGTAAGTTTGTGTTCAAGCTCCAGGAAACTAGAAAGCAATTCTATACAAGCTACAAGACTGCCAGAAGCATCTATGCTTGAATAGGAACTATATAAGCAGAATTTCAGAAAGTGCTCACTTTAAGTTCTCAGACACAGTTTTGGCTTTGTTATAGTGCCCTCCGACTGGGTTCGCTGCGGCAACAATAGACGTCCGAGCTGGTAAACTGCAAACAATGCCAGCCTTGGCAAGGCTGATGCTTTGTTGTTCCATGGCTTCCAACAAAGCCTGATGCTGGTTCCCCATCTTATCAAATTCATCTATTCCACAAATTCCTGGAAGCAAGTAACACAAGGTAAAGACTTATTAGAAAACACAAGAGCTGATGGACAGGTGTAGGCTACGAGCCAGTGCTACATCAGAAGTCCAACCGAGGGACTGCAGGAGATGTTGGAGCAAGTCTCCGCTTCAGGAAGGTTTGCTTTCATTTCATGGTGCCCCAGCTGAACCTCTATCAAGTTGGCCTGGCTTGCAGAAGCAGTGTCTTGATTACACACTGAGATGACACAGCAAGCTTTTTTAAAATAGAAATAAGTGATGTGTCTTATAAGGCAGCTATTTTTCAAAACCAGTAGGAGTCTCAGCAGCTGCCATTAAGTCAGTAATTTGTCAAGAAGGAAATCTTGGTTTTGACACATTAAATAAGGCTGGTGTGTGAATTGCAGAACTCCAGTTTCATATACCTGGAAAAGCAGGAACCACCTCCAGAGAAGCCACTGGAGAAGCTCAGAACTTCCCAAGGTGTGGAAACCCAACATTATATGGCCAACTTACATTTTTAGCCCACAGTTAAGCAAGCACTGTAGTTAATCTTCCACTCAGCAACACGCACACCCCCACCCCCCACAAAGTGGTCATACAGAACCTGTAGCATTACACAGATTACCTTGATCTCCAAGCACTAAAGCACCAGCTTCCAAGGCAAAATCTCCAGAAGCGCCATCTCTTGACAGTGTAACGGTCAGGCCAGAGCTGGTGGAGGTATTACCACAAACATACACACCTCGAGGAGCAATGTTACACACTGCCTAGAAGAGAAATAAATGCTTTTTCCCTCCCCAGGGTGAAGAATTTCATAGGCCTTATTCTAGAGGAACAATTCAAAACGAACCCACATTTATTTCTACTTAACATGGCCCAACAGGAAAGTTATAACTCCTTGCTACCCCAAGACAGATAACTTCTGAGAAACATTAGGAATAACTTGGGTCACAATCCTTGCAGCGTAGCCACGTCTGCTGTGTTTCCAAAAACAACGAGGACCTTGGGCACAGTAAGTTGAAAGTTTAAAAATCTGCTTGCCAAGATGCTTGCAGACAAATCCATCACTTTGGTCGAGTTGTTGCAAGTCGTATCCTAACATAATACCCACTTTAGAAAGAGTCGGCCTTCTTATATGAGGTATGCAGTGCTGCAGGTCTAGGGGAACTCTGTCCCTCTTTCGCTTCAAAGTAACCATGGGAAGAGACCTGGAACCTTAAAACCACTCCATTTAAGATGAAAAAGAAAAATCTATTGCTAACTGATTTTGCCACAGTCATGCAGGAATGCCTGCTGACACGAAAACCCCAGCACAGCAGAGGGTCTCTTTCCCAGAAACTAAAGATCTGTTCTAGAAATATAGAAACAGGGAACCAAATCTCACAGAAGGTGAGTGAGGTGGTATTTAAAGTCACATTAGTTCCAAGAGTGTACGCATTTTATTTGACAATGGATCAGCTAAATGAAGATAGGAAGGAGTGAAACTCCTCAAGTGGGAAAAGGGTTGGTGAAAAAAAGCCAACCACACACCAAGAATCTATATAAAGGCAGGACAGAAAGCCTGTACTTGAAAGCCCACAGACTTCACCAAGTATACCTGCTTTGGTAAGTGTTTTAACGCACCTGATCCCTTCCGTAAAGCTGCCTGGAAGCAGAGGGCAGCAGGGGACTCCTTTGGGCACTACTTTATATTTGAGCCATCCTACACGAAAAGATAGCTGCAGCCAGGCTCAAACAACCCTTCGCTCTTAGCACAGCTACCCTACTACACTTACAGGAAGTCAAGAGAGCAAAGAATCAGAGAAAAATACAAGCAGACAACAGAAATAAATCAACCCATACTTGCAACATTTGACTTTTTCCCAACCCTGGATCTCCAACAACCAGAACATGTGGATCTCCTCGCACTGGGATTCTGTTCTTGTCATCTACAAACTTCTGACATCCTCCAAATAACGCCAGGGCCAAACCTGCCTTTACAACCTGTAGCGGTAGATACCAACACTTCTAAGTACTTGACCGTAGTGACCAATATTACAACCAATTCTAGGGAGCTGTCAATAACCCTTTCCTTCTGGATGGCTTCCACCTTGGCACTGAAAGTGACTGGGAGTCAAAGTCACCTCTAAATAGTCCCTGGGACCTTCCACCCACCCCAGAGAAGCTTTAACAATCCCGTAGGAGTTTACTCTGGCATGAACATTTCAAACTGAAGTCGCAAGCAGAGCTGTAAAATTACTTACCTCATGGCCATAGATTGCAGGACAAAGAGAGCTGAAAAACAAAGAGCACTGTAATATAAGAGGAATGTAAATCTTGTATTACTACTACTAATCACTTGTTCCAGCTCTCTTGGCACAGAACACCTCTAGAAACATAGAAGTTTTATGTTAGCTGTTGCTGAATTTCCAATAATCAGTCTAAATTTTTAATTAATTCTTAATCTTAATCCAGTAACTACTTGTAACCTTCCTTTTAAAGGTGATAGTTTTGTGTTCTTTGACTCTACTGGGAGAGCCTGAGGGAGACTCCAGCTAGAAGAGTACTTCTTGGTCTGAGCTGAGGGTCTTTCGCACCCTCTGCTGGGTTCTTGCACCTCTTTCCTCTGCTGCAGAAAAGCAGAGCGGCGAACAAAACAGTACTCTTGAGTTGCATTTACTCATTGAGGAGTAAAATTAATGGGGTTTTTCACCCATAGCTTTCTGTCTCAGGGTTGAACTAAAGCACTCTTCATTTCACTGTATTCTTAAATCCTTCCCAAAGTCCTAATATCCCCACTGCAAGACTTTCACTACCCCCTGAGCCCCTTGACCACTGAAGTTTGTTAAATTTCTGTGATATCTACAGCACAAGCCTTAGACATTTCATAGCTTTAACACAGCTGTCATGTTTGTCTGAAGGCAGTCGTGCTGATCCACGAGTCTAACACCAGACCTAGTCTAGGTCTGACACAACTTACTTCACAATCAGTCTGAACAGATTTTCCTCAGCTTGAATTTCTTGAACAGCATAGAGGTCTTTAAGTGAAAACTCCATGAATGATCTTTGAAAAGTCTCATCGTCAAAATTCTTTGGTTTTTGTCCTTTACTATTGCTGACAGAATTTGCCTCAATGTACAATAAGAACATACACTTGTCATTCTTATTTTTAGAAGCTCCTGTTAGAAAAATTGAGAGAAGATGAAGGAATATTTTTTTCCTGTCTTTAAGTACTGACATTATTTACAAAAGGCATAGGGTAACTCAGAAATATTAAGTACAGCCGTGTGCAAAGTGTTCACATTTAAGTAATTTCACATCTGCATTTTCAAAAATTGATACACAGTAAGCTCCTAGTCACATTTGTTCTTTAACTTCCCTCCATTTAGGTATGCAAAATATTTTGCCGGATTAGGAGAGTATATGTATAGAGAATTTTCTAAGAGAATAAATGACATTTTCTAGGAATTCTAAATTATATTATTGTAGTGAAATAACAGTTGAATATAAGGTGTTCCCGTATTTAGAGGAAAAAAAAAAACCACCAATATTTAGAGGGAAAAAAAATCCGTAGTGCAGAAGAGCTAAACATGTAGCTTAACAATACATTTTACCTTCCTCTGTCCTCGACACCTTTACTATCCCTGTAATTGTGACCATATCTCCTGGGACACAGCTGTCCACAAGATCTTGTACCAGTTCGCATTCAATTGTGCGAGGGATTCGGCCTGCTTCTCGCTGATCATCCGACATGAGCTCCTGCACCCTGCAAAACACGAGGTGAGCGTTCGACTCTCCGCATAACATTTCCAATTCAACTACAGCATACAAGAACTGCAGCTGGGTGCTCCCAACCAGTCCTTTCCAAACTGAAAAGGGAGACAGCAGAAATGCCCTGATAAACTCTGGAAACAGTAGTGCTGAATTTGGAGAAATAGTTCAGTTCAGACTTTAATAAATACGTTATGGTATAAAACCCAGAAAGACAATAACTAGGAACTCCAGAAATAATAATCATCGTTGAAATTCAGGTTTTCTAGCACTGATGAGCTATTCACACAGAAATAAGCAGAATCAGAGAACTGAATCATAGAATGCATTGGGTTGGCAGATACCTTTAAAGGTCTTCCAGTCCAACCCACCCTGCAGTAAGCAGGGACATCTTTAACTAGATCAGATTGCTTAGAGTCCCATCAAACCCGACCCTGAATAATATCTCCAGGCATGAAATCATACACAAAAAAGTAGAGGTTAGACATTAAAGCCCTGATGAATGCCTAATTGGCATTTCAACTCTAGGAAAGCCCAAGAAATTCCCCAGACCATAACAAAAATTGGAGCTCACTCTGTGTAGCTACAAAAGGCTAGCAACTAACAAGTTCTTTAGAAAGTTCTGGGTTTCGCTCTGTATTTTGAGCTCTGGTAGTTTTCCTCCAAGCTCACAGTTAAGATTTTCTGAGAAGCTGTGATAAACAGCACCCTCTAGAGCTGCTGACAAGAACGTCAGCACCGCGTTTTCGAATTCATTTTTTGATTATTTTTATTTCAGAACGTGTATAGAGAAAATGATATTTAGATGTCATTTGGCACAATAAGAATTTTGATACAGAGCACGTGAACTTACAGCATCTGAATGTAAGAAGGGGGAAAAAAGTAAGCAAAGTCTTGTTTCTTTCCAAGGTGACACCCTTCCTGCAGTAAACTGACAGGATGGACAAGAAAATACATCAAACTCTTCTGAAGGTGTATTATGGGGCAATAGTAGGATGGTTGTAGCACTAATAGACATAGTAAGAGGGAAGCCATGAAAACCAGATCCACTGTCCACCTTCCTACACGTCACCATTGTTCATTTCTTGAGAAATGGTGATGACTCCACTCATAGCAAAGGTCTCAAAAAATTTAGGAATAGGTACTAGCTGATTACTGATAGAAAGTAGATGAATGGGCAGGTGCACAATGTCACAATGTCACTTCAAACTAAGATTTTTAACCCTCAAATTTACTTTGGATTCATTCAAGTCAACTGTCAGAGCTGGCCAATGGAATTTCATAGGGCTTTTGTAGCTGATTTCCAGCTCATTTAAGGGAATCGTTAAACGATAGATGCAATTAGAAATGATGAAGAAAAGCTGCAAAGAGCACAAAGCGATATTTCTGCAAGGACTCAATCATGGTAGGACGAACTTCCAAGACCTGTTATGTTGGGTAGGTTTAATATAGAAAGTGTACTAGTACACTGAGATAAAGCAACCACTTTGTAATATAAATTTTGAAGAGTGCTCGCCACAGAAGGATGAGATTATTAAAGGTACAGAGCGTAACAAGGAATGAGCCATCCTGTCACTTTTTGAGTGCTGGGATGAAGGTTGGACTAGATGATCAGGACAAGAGGTCAGGACAAGAGGGCACGGCCTGAAGCTGCACCAGGGGAGGTTTAGGTTGGATCTTAGGAAGCACTTCCTCACAGAAAGGGTCATTAGGCGCTGGAATGGACTGCCCAGGGAGGTGGTGGAGTCACCATCCCTGGAGGTGTTTAAGGAAAGATTGGATGTGGCACTTAGTGACATGGTCTAGCTGGGTGTTGTGGTGTTGGGTCATAGGCTGGACTTGATGATCTCGGAGGTCTATTCCAGCCTCAACGATTCTATGATTCTATGATCCTGGAGGTCCTTTCCAACCATAGTGATTCTATGGTTTTGTGCAGAAGGGAAGAGCTGCTTACTTAACAGACTGCCAGTCCACTGTGGTGGTTAAAGGAGAGCTCCTGTCCGCTGCGAAGGATCGGCCACGGCACTCGGGAACAAGACACTGTAACAAAAGTAATTCAGATTCATTCTCAACTTTTTAAAATCATAATTTTAAACTACTTCCTTTTTTTTTAAAAAAAAAGTGATTAACACCATTTCAGGAGGCAGGTAGTTAAATGAGGTCTACAAATTAGCACATACATAATCCTGAAGCTCCATCAAGCACAGACACTTCAACCCTACCTCAGTTGTTTGAGCAAAACCAGCTGCAATGTGTGATCCCCTTCCTGAAACTGTTTGAGGCTTTGTGTGTTGGGGAGGTGGTGGGTGATATTTTGTGAGGGTTTTGGTTGTTTGCTGTGGGTTTTTTTGGGTGGAGAGGGAGAGAGGGATGGAGACACACAGGACGAGACAGACTTTGGTGATCATTGGTTTTGCTTTAATACTTGCGGATGTTCCAGAGGAGATTTTTATTTTTTTTTTTTTAACTTGAGCACATCAGATAACACAAAGTAACTAGGTACTGTCCTATGTCTAATGTCTTTCTAATCTGGGTTTAAAAAGTCAGTGAAATTAAAATAGAATGCCTTAAATAGAGCCCACAAAACATACCCAATCTAAGCACAGAAAACCACTGCAGTGAGGCAGAAGAGGCTTTTAAAACATAACCAGCGAAAGGGAAATGAAGAGGAGTTGTTTCCTGGGTTTTCTTTTGTCTAGATTTGAGGGAGTTTCAACCTCCCACTTTTGGTTCAGCAGGATATAATTTTTTCAAGTAACAAGGTTATGCAGTAATGCAAAGTTGCATGGTAAGTTGTTTAATTTAGCTTTAAGTATTAGATTTTTTTTTTTTTTTTTAATACCAGTGGTGCTGCTTTTCATCAAATGACTACAGATAAAAGAAAAAATGTGAAATTAAATTGTTTTAACTGACCTTGGTTGGAAGAGTATACTTCCCATCAGGTAAAGGAACGCCCTGAACATCTCCACACGTGCCACATACAAAAGCTAGCTTAGTGCACAGAGGCTTAATGTTACTGACACGCACGACGGTGCCACGCAAGGCGATATATTTTCCGTAGCAGTTGGCCCGAATGTTTTTCATCTGGGTTAGCGGATCATAGTTGTAGACCCTACACAAAAGTTAAGCATTAATATTTTGCAAGTTTACTATACTTAAATGTAGGGAAAAAAAATAAAAAAAAAATAAAAAAAATCAAGAAAATAAAACAAAAAACACCTCACAAAACAGCAAGAATAAAAAAAAAACCAACACACCAAACCCACACTAAATCCAAGCTAACAAAAGAATCTCCCATACAACAATGACAACAAGGTTTACACACCAACTATTAAGAGTAAACCAAAGCAAGGATTAGAAATATTTTGTCTGTGGACCCATGGCATAGTCTTTACTTCTTGTTCTAGAAAGCAGCATAACATTTCCTATTCCCCAAGTGTATATACCTCAAGAGTTGTACTATTTGTTTATTTAGTGACACCTCCCTCTGGCAAACAACTGATCCTAGCAATACAATAGAAATTACTTTATAGTCACCTACAGAGCCTCTCTGAGTTATTTCAGATTAAGCCCAGAGTTGAGACTTGCAACACAAGAGGATCAAAGATTTTTTGTGCTTATGCTCCAAAAGGAAGGGTGAGTTTTCCTGTTTCAGGGACAGAGGAACCTGACACCAGGTACAACAGGCTACACCTTCAGGCAAACATAGAACACCTAGCCAAATAATTCAGAATAACAAACTTGAAACACAAACATTTTTCGTGCTACAGACCTCAGGAGATTGTCTAGTCAACCCCATTGCTCAAGCAGGGTCAGCTATAGCAGGTTTCCCCAGGTACGTGCCCAGTTGAGTTTTGAATGTATTTGTGAATGGAGACTACACAACATTTCTCATGGTAAAATAGCATTTTCTTGTGGTCACGTGGAATTCTAAATTTTTTAATTTGTATCCACAGTCCCTGGGCACCAATGCAAAGAGTATGGCTCCTGAAATCCAGGGTTTTCCCTGCAGCCTCCACTTAGGATCCTGAACACCACCATCTCATGGTTCAACCCCGCCTATGCTGCAGAACCATTTTAGGAGCATGTTTTACTGACTTACTGAATACTTTCCTCTGCTGGATAATGCTCCATAACTGTCTCTTACAATTTGAGAGCTTGGATATATCTTTTTTTGACTACAGGTTTTCCCTAAACACATTCTGCTGTGTTATTCAGAGTGCCATTTGATAACAGCACAAAACTTAAAGATACACCGTGGGGTGACATACCCCCAAACTGAATTGACCTACCATGCCAAAACATGCTGCTTTCCCATGTCAAACCATCAGCAGAAAGGAATTAAAAAAAAAAGTTATTTAAACTCAAATAGGGTTTATACTCTCAGACTCTTGAAGTCTAAGATGCCATTACTTCTGATAAAGGAAAAATTAAGTGTGCTAAGGACTTGTTTTATTAAGAACTCAAAGGAAATCCCATTTTTAAAATTGTAGCCGTTATGATTCTTGTAAGTACATGCTTATTCAGAGTTAGTATAACCTCAGCTTCTTAATTTCAAATTCAAGTTTGATTAATAAGAATATTGAGACTGTCTACAGTAATCATTTAATAGATTTAAGCTAATGTGAAATAACACATCCTCATTCACCACTGTCAAAACACCCATACAAGGAATAATAAATATTACCAGCTGTGGTTTATGTCCACATCCCCCAAATCAGCCTCGTTATAAAGATGAGCCTTTTACTAACAAAAAGCTAGATCATAATTACTTCCTAGCTTCTCCAGTAAACAGCAGAAATTTAAATAGTTCTGGTTTTAGTCAATACATATTTCATAGAGTAGTCACTCTACTTGTAGGTTCTCTTCTTACAAGCTAACTAGAAATAGTTTCAAGAGCTGGTTAGTTCAGCTTGTAAGCTTATGTTTCATTTCACTTTTTTCTTCATAAGGACAGTTTAGCCTTTGTCACAGTGAATAAAAGAGCAAAGTGTAGACTGTTCTTCTGGAAAGAGCTTCACAGAGTCAAGTTCCTCAATGAAACATGTCAACCTCCAGTGCTATGCTTAGACAACAAGCAGATCTTCCTGGAAAAAAAAAACCCACCCAACCCATTACCTAGCGTGAATGAGAGGCACATTTATTATGGGTTCTCCATCAAGGGGTAATCCTTCCTGCACCTGCAGCTCTGCAGCATGCTTTTCAAGGTCCTTTGTTAGCACCTAGACAGAAGAGAAAGGCAGATACAAATACATGTTGTGCCATGCAACACGGATCCAGTTGGCTATTACTTCTGATTAGCAGGGGGATCCGATGGTAAAGTCTGAAGTGCTCTCTACCGTCCAGTGAGGCCCCAACTGAAGTGTTTTTCTGCTTCTGAGCAGTTGGAAGCTTCACTGTAAACATTATTTAAAATAAACATATTTGTTGTGTTTGGTTGGGTTTTTTTTAATAAAAAAAAAAGGCATACAATAATCTTTAATGCTGTGGTAAAGGAGTGGAGTTTTGTTTGACTAAAGCACAAACATCTGAGAACCTGTGGTGTCAACAAGCAGTGAAATGCGACTTTAAGAGACGCTGAAGAGAGCCAGGCATCCTTGAATCTGCTCACCGGTCACCCACCAGCCACGGTTCTGCTGCGTGAGGTGGGACACACAGGGCAGGTAACTCACAGTATATTAAAAAAACCACCCAGGGATCAGAACTCCCAACAGGCAACAACATAAGTGCTCAACAACATTTAATTTTAGTCAACTGCTTTTACGATGAGTAAGCAAAACACCCCAAGACCAACGCATTTTCAAAACGTCGTTTTGGGGGCCGTCTAGAAATGACGGAGCAGTGGAGGAATCTGAGTTTTAAATAAACAATAGTTTCCTGTAAGATGGAAGAACACAGAGGCAATTATGTTATAAAGCCCAAATATTTAAGTCTCACTGATTCTTTTTCATTAAGAGGGTTATGTTTCTATATATTAGAAAAACAAATCTACCTGGTGAATTGCCAGACCCATACACTGCAGGATTTTCTCAGGCATATCTCTCAGTTCAGTAGATATACTTGGTACCGATTTCGTCAATTCTCTGTCTTGTATTAGCTCCTTATAATCCACAAGAATACTTCCTTTTCTTTCTATTTCATCCTGTGAAACAAAGTTATAAAATACACTTCAGATTGTAGACACAACGCAGCCAAATCATGTCATAAAAATTTCGTATCTATGATGGAAATTATTGTTGAGGGAGAAGATACAACAACGTTACAAATCCCGCGTATCAACAGCAGGTTGTTGGGGTGGGATACGTTTTGGTTTTACCTTATCGTAAAGCTCAATGCGTTGCATGAAAAACTTTTCAAAGGCTTGAGTCTTCAGGACAAAAGGAGACTTATCAGCATATGCTAATTAGAAAGATATGTTAGTAACTGACAGAAATAATTATTTCTGTTTCATAAGATACATCAACAGGTCATTCCTCCTCCATTATTTTTCTGCATTGTGGAACTGAGGGAGATGATAAATCTCTACTGTATCAGAACAATGTTCTATTATAAAACCTGTTAGGAAACAGAACTGTGCCTAAGATGACACAGGACAAGCACACAGCATCAAAAAACATACAGCAGAGGTGTGAATATTTGTCTTTGAGAGACTGCAGGTTTCATGTGGCTAATTGAACAGGTTTAAGAAAAGTCATATTTTACACTATTCAGGATTCCTTTCCAAGGTTTGGAGCCCAGAGAGATTACAGTATGCAACAAGGCTGAAATCTCTATTGTATTCGTGTTTTTATATAACAAATATGAGTTTCAGTTGCTTTCTGTTGAACTTATCATCTCTGCTTGTGACCAGTTTTTGAAAAAAAATGGAATAAAATACTTGCTACAGATAATTTTGGTCTGAAAATACCTTCGGAGAAATAAAGCTTCCAGCCCTTATAGGGAATAAACTGGTCCAACGTTGATTGAACTAGTCGAGATCTTACTAGGAAAAAATAAAATAAAATGACAATTAAAACAACGTGAACACTAAAACTTTCCAAGGTTTATTCTCAGCAGTTCCTTTGAACACCAGAAGGCAAACAGCTGTAATTACTTAGTGCAAACGTAGGTCAAAAGAAAAGCATTGCTGTTTCAGAAAATAAACACAGGAGCTGGCTCACCAGGTTCGGGCATTTTTCTCCCCTCTCCCTTCTGTCCTCTGCCTCGCCATCCACCTCGCCATCCTCCTCGCCATCCTCCTCGCCACCCATGAAAGCTTCTTCCTCGGGTGCATCCCCTGCCTCTGAGCTCCCGACTCATGCTGCTCCGCGGGCGTCCGTTTGGAGACGCGCCGGCAAACTGAGCTACAGAAACAGAATTTTTTCCAGAAAATATTTAAATTAAACCCAGGTTATTTGCCAAGGGGACTTGGCCTGCAGGGCTAGGAGCGAAGGCTCTGAGGTAGCTCGAAGGCCCTGGCCGAGACCCGGCCTGCCTCTCCCTTACCACAGGGCTTGGGGAGGCAAAAAGGAGTCGTAGCAATGAGGGAAACAAACAACAGCGCCAACCTCCCGCTGCTGTCCCGAGCGGAACGGAACGCAAAGGAGCCGTCCCGCCGCCAGCGGCCCCTCAGGAGCTGGGGAACCCCCCCCCCTCCGCACCCCCCCCCACACTCTATTTTGGCGCCATAAGCTCCTTCCGGCGCCGCAGCCAATCCTGAGCGAGCGCGCGGCGTTGCCATGGAGCCGGGGGCTTTCCCGCTGCCGGGCGAGGCGGCGGGGTCTCACCCCTCCCACTCGGTCACTCGCTTTTCCCTAGTGCGCAGGCGCCACCGCTCCCCCACCCG
>VWZK01015052.1:5816-102213 GCA_013396935.1 Baryphthengus martii | reverse complement strand
AATCTGCATCCTGGTGTCAGAGGATTGATGGCAAAACCAAGAGAAGCTGCTTGGATGAAGGGGCTCCTAACAAATCCAATTGTCCATCATGAATAGATAGCACATATAAAACTATCCTTTATCTAGGGTCTGGATTGTTGAAGGAGGATAAAAACCATCTGGTTGTGCCAGGAGGAGTGAAGAGGCAGGGTGGGTGGAAAGGAAGGGACACGGTTTTCATGATCTTGGGCTGCTGTCAGCTAACAGTCCAAGTTCTCTAGGTTTAGGAACCAAGCAGAGCTCCCTGTCAAATCCGTACTGAACTTAAAAGTAGCAGAGAAAAGTAGCAACTCAAAAGGAGTTTTAGTAATGAAGTTGAACTTTACTTTTCATAACAACGGATTTTTTAAAAGGTATGTCAAAGAGAATTCAATGTGGATCCATCAATACTGCAGTAATTGATGGAACTCAATTAAATTCTCGCTGTCTCCCAAGAACTAGATTTTTCCTTCTTCCAGTAGATAAATGCTATATATTGTACTCTTGGTTAAATCTAAACATCCACTTTAGATCAATGCATTTTCCTAGTGAAACTATGCTGAATGCATTTTGAAAGTGTAAAGTAATCTCATGAGCAAAAGCTATCGAGGATGAAGAAGGCGGGAAAGTAGAGGCCTTGTGAATCCATTGGAAATTCTTTTCTGTGAAATTTTGGTGTATGTATAGGAGTGCTCCTCACCAAGACCAGCCTGTGCTCCAGGAGCTGGGGTATTGCCAGCCTCTCTACTTCGAGTGATGCTAATTATGGGAGAGCAAAAAGCTCCATCAATGCACAAAAGAGCCCATGGGGCCAGGAAAATGCCAAACTGTTACTTGCAACATTAAATCACGGAAAGTCTAGTCTGAGATGTACATGGTAAAAATAAGTTTTTCTCCGGGCCTTATGGAGAAGATGGTTCTGCTCTGACAAGGTGATAGAAGACCTGCTCTCTTTTTGGCTTTTGGCCCATGAATATCATTTCACATCCAGTTGCCCATCAGCAGTGTCCAAACAATGTTCATTACCCTGACATTATTATTATTGTTGTCGTTGAAAAATGAAAGTAAAAAAAAGATGCATGTAAGTATCAGCAAACCATAGGGCAACAGGGTTGCTTTAAAGCACTTTAAGCACTTTAAAATATGCAATTTTTCAATTTTTTCACTTGAGTACTCTCAGTAGCAATAGTGTGTGTTCTTACAAGGGTTTCAGGCTGCAGATTTATGCTTTAGTGCAAACTATACTGTTACCTTCAGCAGTAAACTCAGTTCAGGAAAAAAAAAACCCCTCATGCGCCCTGACTGGACAGTGAACCTAAAAAAAAAATAAAAAAAATCTATCATTAGGAAGCAGGTTTGCTACACAGAATATTGAGCAGTCTTTAATTTCCACTGTATGTTCTCACACACACTGGATGGTGAACTTCAGGTTCACACACGAGACATCCAGAGATAGGATTTTAAATTCTAGAGAATAAAAAAACCTGATTTAATCAGCTGAAAGCATGCTGATAAAATAGTTAAGTAGATTAGAGGAAAATTCCACACTTGCAATGTTTTATGAGCAAAGCCGTTTAGTCCTACGGGTGGCATTTTTCTTTGCCATAGTCTTGGGTAAGCACCACAAAGAGCTGTGGTTTTATACACTGAATATGTGTTACTTATATCATAATAACTGCTCGGTTCCTGGCAAACTTGGAATTCAGAGTACTCATAAAGAGCAGGTTATGTACACATCCATTTCCTATTAGAAATTTAAATAAGTGAGATCAAGCTGTGAAAAACAGACACCGTGTTTCTTGCCCACGTACCCAGACTCTCAAAATCATCTGCGTGTTTCTTTGCAAAACAGCCCCACATATTCTGAAACTCCTAAGAGTGCCTAAAAAGGTGAGTGTCACCACATCTCACACTGTCACAAGAAATACTTACAGAAGTACATTTCGCTACTGAAACACAAAGGTAAGCAGCACCACGAGCAGGATCAAGTAAAGCAGGTCCATCTCCGTGGTGATTGCTGATGAGTATCCCCCAGCTCGGCAAGCAGAACAAGGATGGGAAATGCTTAAAAGCATTCAGAACTGAAATTACAGGAGAAAAGGTAGGATAATGGAGCACTTTGCTTTGCAAAGCTGCTGTAGGTTAGGTCAGGCAGCATTTTCAATGGAAATAAACAATTTCTGTGAAGTCATAGCAATGAAAACTAAAATGCAAGATGCATTCATTATCATAAACTTCCATTTCCCCATGTATTCTTCAGAAATACAGCTTTTCAGGAACTCTGCTGCTTTATGAGGTTATCATAGGCCCCTGGTTGCCTTGAAGCAAGTACGTATCTTTGCACCAAATGCATAGGCAGCCCATTCCTCACGAGGGAAGCGAGCCAGCCGTCCTCCGTAACTCATGTGTCTGATCTCCAGAGGAGGTCAGTGCGGAGTGGATGCTAAAGCAAGCACAAAAGCCATCAGGGGGAGAAATTGCAGCATTTCGGTTCCTCAGGGCCAGGAAACAGCGAGAGTGGCAGAGAGGGAGAGAAGGGAACTGCAGCACACGTTAAGGGCTCCTGAAACCAGTTGAAGAGAAGAGCATGATTGTTGTGATTACACAGAGCAGATAACGCTTTATGCAACTACAGCATTTACACAGAAGCATTTTCCCCACTTCACCAAGGAAATGTATGCTCAGGGCATTCCTGGGATTGCTCTGTGTACCCTCATTCACTTCTCTTACAGTCATTTCTGATCTCCAAAATCCCCTTTTTGGCAGCAAGTGAGTGGGCATAAATGTGGGGCTTGGGGTGGTGGTGAGGGTGGCGCGTTAATGAACAAACTCAAAACCCCAACAACAAAAACCCCAAAATATCTCACCAGAAGAACTGGGAACCTGACAAGCCACCAGCTATTTGAACCATCGTCCCAGACAAAGCCTCTGCCTGTTAAAGAAAACAAGTCTTTCTTCCCACTGCCTTATGGCCCGAGTCTCTTAATCCACCGGAAAATTCAGTCATTAATGGTTGTCTAGGAAAAGTTCTACAAATGCTAGTTTGCTTGGGTTTTCTTTATGTACAAATTGAATGCTCTTTTTTTCTTGCCCTGAAGGTTAACAGTATTCAGCCAATGCTCAGATAGAACACCCCCAGTTTGGTGCTCAGCGGTGCATCAAACTCCCGGCGTATTTGTTGACTTTCCACTCCCAGCAGCCCCAGTGTTCGCCAAAGTATCATGGGTTGCTGTTCCTCAGCCCCCTTTTCTGCAGTCACAGAGTCCTGCGGTTGTACTTATTACACTCGGCTGTTAGTGCTAAACCGTTAATGGACTCGCTCATCTCGGGAACTACAAATGGAGCACATCATTGCTTTCTTGCTGATGCTGTGTGTGTCATCAGACCACTCAATCACACTCGTACCTGCGGCTCCGCATTTAAAATACAGCTGGATAACGTTGTGCCCATTAAGTGCAGCCTGTTACGTAGGTAAAAATATGTGACTTGCAGCTTATCCTTGTAATTTTTACCCTAGGAAATGAAATGCTACTGTTTTGAAAGAAAACATGAAAATGAATGTTACTAGTGTTTGGTGGGTGGGTTTTGTGGTGAATGTTGCACCTCTTAGGAAGTCTGCAACCACTTAGGAATTGCTGTTGTAACAAGACCACAGAACCATAGTCCTCTTGGCCTGAACATCATGAACTTCTAGGCTGATCCCTTGTATAACATAGGAACAACTTGAATTAAATCTTGGCTGAATTACAGACTTACCTGTTTAGAAAAAGAACATTTAATTTTGATTTAAAGATTTCCAGTGATGGAGATTGCGACAGTGACCTTTGGTAATTTGATTGTGTGGTAAATACCTTCATTGATCAAAAACAAACCCTCAGATCTAAACGAAAATACACTTCTACCGTGAACATCATCAAATTTCACTCATCCGATTCCAAGTGAATCCCACGGATTCCAGACTCGTCTATACTCCTCCGTCCTGTCTCAGGAAGGGCTCCATTGACTCTGATCAAATGACCCCTTAAGCTGATCTTTGTGGTAAGAAGTTTACAAAGCTGTAGGCATTTTTTTTTATTAATGGGCATTACTGTCCCACAACTTAGTTGTGCCCTTCCCGCAGCACCCTGTTCAAGATACTCTTAAATCTCATAGTTAGTATTTCCACTTACTACACTGAGGAGTTTTGTCGCACTATTGGCATGACTGGTTCATTCTCTGCGTTACTGACCTGATGCTTCAAGAAATTCAGCCTGCTGCTGTGAAATAAGGCAGGGCAGGAGACTCAGCAGAGACCTTCCTTCAAGCTAACAAAGTCCAGGGGTTTCTCTGGTGGAAATGATTAGGAATTCTCTGTAGAACCAAGTCTTGTTTTTATACGTATAGATATAATGAAATTAGATACATTGGCTATACTTAGATACATTAGATGCAGTCTACANTATAGATATAATGAAATTAGATACATTGGCAGTCTACGTGATTCTCTGATGTCCAGAGATTTGCAGAAAAATCACCTCTTTCCTTTTTTAAGGTATGGATAGAGCCTTGTTTCTTTCTGCTGAAACACGAAAATATTTGCTTGCAGTGTCACTTCAGTTTGAGGATTAGTTTCTTACAGATTATGCCAAACATCAGCAAAGGATCAAAGCACGACCTTCAGAGGTCCCTTCCAACCTAAACCATTCTATGATTCTCTGTCTTCATTTACAGAGTAAGATTTATGAGCAAAGAAGTGACAATTTAGAATTCGGTGTTCAGCTGGGCTGCAGTAAGGAGGTGATAGGAAGGAAAGCGGTTCCATGAGTTCCATGTCGCTCTTGGACCTCTTCAGATAGCAAGCATGGTCCAGAGCTGCAGCAAAAAAGGACAACATGACACTGTTTGTCTTTGTGCTGCCCCTCATACTCTGGTTGGAGATGCTATCCCAGCAGGTCTCTCTGTGCTTACAAGACATGCAGCAGGACTGAGATGTGCGCACCACAACAAGGTCATCTTCTCTGCTTCATCTTAAATATTCACTTTCTTAGAGGCTGTAGAAAGAAGTATAGTTTGCCCACGATGGCTAAGATAAATAGTTTTAAACTTCAGCAATGGAAATTGAGACGTATGCGTGACAAAAAAACAAACAAAAAAATGGACAGTGAGTCCCGGAATTGGTTGTTTAAGGACATTGTTGTCACTCCTCAAAAATGCTGCAGAAATGCCTATAGAGGTTGGCTTATAGTAGATGCTATTTGGAAGGCCCCCCCAAGGTCCTGTCAAGCCCTGTGATTCTGTATTTGTTATTCTTAATTAAATGTTTCCCTCCCTCAGTGCTGTCTACAGGGTTTCTGTCGTCTGTAATGAGTATGAATCTCCTTTTCTGTCATTCAAATCTTGCAAAAACATCACAAGTTTTTAAATTGTAACTTGAACTCTAAAAATACAGTAAGTACAAATAAAAAGAACAGTTCCGTACAAAGAACTCTATTTCATATTATCTGTATCCATGGAAATCCAGTTAATTTCCCGGATTTTTTTCCACCTGTCAGTGAACTGCTTCACAGAGAGTGGGAAGTAAAAAAAACCCTATGAAAACATTAAAGAAATAGAAATGCATTGGAGTATTTTAGAATATGAATAAGGAAGGGTTGAGAACGATTTAACAAATAAGATGCTGCTGGTGACTGAGTCCTACAGACTTTGGATAAATATAGATACCCTCTAAAATAGCTGAAAACAAGAACTGAAAGAAACCCATCTGATTTTATTTTTTTTAAATATATATAAGGTGTAACGTGATGTATTGACTAGACTCCTTTTCTTGTTTAAATAGTCCAAGCAACTTGAAACAGAATACCCAGTTAGACAAAACTCATTAGTAAATAGGCAAGAACTGGGGTGTAGCTCTGTTTCCACTGGTTGCACTGGGATGGTGTCAGTATTTTTATCGGCAAGCGGCAGAATCTAGGACACCTTATTTTTGACTCAGCCCACCTTGGGCAGCAAACCACTAGTGTTGCTGATTCTAATCCTTGCCCAAAAAGCGACACATCACAAAATCATTGTAACAAGAGTCCCTGGAGATATTTAGGATTCAGGTGCGCTCCCCAGTATTGTTCAGGTTGCTGGTGAAACCTTCTGGATTCCCAGCGGAGGGGAAGGGACTTTGTCCTCTCCTGATGCACGTGGAGTCCCTCTACAGGGCTCGCGCATCATCAGTGGAGATTTATTCAGGTGCTCTGTGGAGCCTCTCAAGGATACTCTGTGAAGCCAAGGCAACTATTAAGAGGCATTATTTGTCATATTCAGAGTTTTGCTGTACCTTCTTCTGTGGAGTTCCTGGTTGTTATCTTGTGACTTGACCTCCCTCAAAGCTCCAAGCAGCTAAAGGAAAATTCGAACGGAAGTATTTCTTCATAATATCAACATTCAAAATGTTGCAAACCAAAAAACTCTCCAACTCATAATCTCATTCCTTTCTACTTTTTAAATTTTTTTTTTTATTCTAGGCAACTTGCATGTAGCCTTCCATGTACCTCCTGGAGTCTCTGCCCTTTTGCAGCACCTTTGGAGACAGTCCCTTCTCAGTGCACAGCACCTGCTCACGTAGCCAAGCCTATTTTGCAAGTCCCCCAAAGGCTCGTCCCAGATTTAATCTTGCTCTCTGAAACTTGCTGTTGTAAGATGTGTAGGTTGTGTTCTTAATGAAGAAGCGCATCATTTCACTTCCTCTGAGACACAACTCTTGCTTTATCAGGTCAAGAGCCATCTCCTTTCCTGATGGACTAATTAACTACTTCTTGTCCCAGGGAAGGGTAACGCTTCCCGTCCTCTCCCCTTCAGAGGGTCACTGAGCGAATCTCAGTGTGAAGTGTCCTCTTCAGTGAACATTCATATTTTACACCACGCTGTAGAAATAAACACTCCATCTAAATAGAGTTTCAGTGTTCTCGGGGTATTGCTTGTTCCTGGCTGATGTGACAGCAATTAACCACACTGGAGTGACGATGAGTGTGGGGTGACTGACCTCAACATTTTTCTCTTTGGTGGACTGTTACAGTTTTTCTGATAATAATGATGTCCACGAAAAATAGGATGTGATACAGCAATATGTGACAAGATTCAGGCTGTCATACCGTATTTATTGGATACGGCTGTTTAAACAGACAATATAATTGCTGCTTTTCAATTACATTGTCATTATGGTCAATGTTTTCCTATTTTGCATAGTGTTAATGTGCTTGTTAACCTAGGTTATTTTATTCCTTCATTAAAACATTCATTTTTCAAATATATCTATAATATTCTTAAAGTCTATTTTATAAGATATGAGAAAAGAAAATTCTTTTATTTTCAAATATTGAAATGTCATTTTCATTTGAAAATACTTACAGCAGTGGACACAAATGTTGATGGATGTATGAACTTCTTAGCCTGAAAAAAGAAAGAGATTTACCCTCCTGATCATAGTCCCTTAAAAATAATGTAATATTGTCCGTTTCCATTTTGATATTGTAACAAAGGGCACTGTTGCCCAGGCAGATGTGACCAATTAGGGCTTTTCAGAGACAAGAGATGCTGTTCAATCCTTCAACACTTATTATTTTTATAGTAAAATGCATGATGAGAGAGCCGTGCTGTAGTTTGACATACAGTCTTAAAACTAGGTAGGCAATATTTTGATTAGACCTATGGACTACTCTAACAGTCCGGGATGATTCCGCTTTGGAACGAACAAGTTAACATTTTCCTGTTCTACAGAAGCAGGGCCAAAACCATCGCTGGTAGTGGTGTCCCCATCAGTCCTTCCCAGAGAACTGTGGGACACGACGACGTGCGACCCGTATTTCTTGCACAGTCCTTCAGTGCATGACACTACTTTTCAACTGTCGCCATAGTACTAGGGGATTACTTTCAGCTCTTCCACTTTCTGTGTCCCGGTGACCTTGCATATTTAATCATAATTGGAAGTCAAGTGACTTTTACGAGACATGAATGTTAATTAGCCTTCAAATTGCTGGAGAGGGTACTTTGTCTGGAGTTCCTCTGATTGTGGTAATTAATTAGTCGTGCGAGGTCAGCCTCCTGTCTTGCACAGTTCATTGAACAGCGTCTTTTCAAATATTTATAAAGATGTTTTAGTACCTATCACTGAAAGCTACATTAATGTTTCAATTTTAAGCAGAAAAAAGGACAACCTAATACTGTCTGACACAACTTTGGTAGTATATATAATAGCAATCTCAAATTAGCCATTCTGTTATGTTTTATTTCAGTCATGTTCGTTAAGAATAGGGAAAAAGAGATCTGATTCTGCTATATAGGAAACAAACTAAAAAAAAGAAAAGGAATTAAAGCTACAATTGTAGAATAATTTACATTAAAATACCATCCAGGGCAATGAACTATTAGGACTTTAGGGATTTCAGGATGATTAGAATGGCTAAAAATATGCAGAAAATAATCACACATCTTTCACAAAGGCTTAACATCTGAGAAGTGTCAGATAAGACACATCAGGGCAGCACAATGTACGAACCCAATCACGGGCACACATACAAAACCTGAAGAAGGTCACAGTCTTTTTCTGACAGACCTATTTTCAGACTGCCTATTGAACTACAAAACCCTACAGGGTAGATATGCTTTTTTTTTGAACCGCTGTTATCTCACCACAGCCAGTTGAAAGGCCACCAAAAGACCACGGGATCTCCAGCCTGGGGAAGCCTTGGGGAGCTCGCATGCAGCACGGCTTTTATCGCACAGCGACTCCAATTATGCTGTACAAAGCGTCCTGGTATAGTCTTAGTGCAAAAAAGCAGCTCAAATGACTAAGAGGGATACATAATTGGAATGTTGTGACTCCTGCAGTAAGGGCAGCAGTGCAGCATTGCATACTTTCATACCTTATGCTGCTGCAACAAATGGGCTCTGATCAGTGGAGGATGCACTGGCCATCTTAAAGCTGCCAACATACTACACTCTTACTATGGAAAGCAGAAAATACAATCAGACATCTAAAAGTAGAGCATTTAAGAGCTTACACACTTAAAATGCAGGATATGCACACATAACATTTTTGGCTGGGGTAGGACGAGAAGAGGGATGTTTGTTAGGATCTACAGACATGCCTGGAGAAAAGAAACTGTAGCCTAATAGGCAAGACAGATCTCTCATCCCACCTCGCTTTTCAGGAAATTTCTTCTGACATATTGCTATATGTTGCAGACCCCCTCACAGTATGTGGGAGCATTACTTGAGCATTGATTCCTTTTCCTTTTAAGAGGAAAATTAGTTATGGACTGATGATGCTCAAATTAGTAAGTCAGTCATACTTCTGTGAGGTTGAGGTTGCTGATTTACAAAATACGTATTTTCATACCATATTTCACCAAGCGTGCAGAATTTCTGTTGGGTAACTCCCAAACTGATACCGAGCTCCTCCCTCCAACAGTTTTCAAGGCTTCCAGAATATTTACCAAATTCCCACACTATGCGAGCTGGCTCCCACAGAAGAGGGGGGGTTGCTGACTCTACAGCAGCTACGCAACTAACACCAAAGCTCTTAAGAAGATCTAGGCTTCAGAATCAATAGATAAAACACTTGTTGTCTGCTTGCTTGGTTTTTTTTTCTTCTATTTTAAGCTCACAGTGGCAGTTTATAATTCGAGTGGAGTTCTATTTGCTGTGCCTCACACTTTCAAATATTGAGAACCACCATTTCAAATTCAGGATGCGAGTCAAGAGGAAGCATGTATCCCAGTGAAAAAAGTCACCTACAGTCTACGTAATGCCATTTGCCAACCTTAGCGGACACCTAAACTGAGTTACCAGCACGCTGCTGTCAGACATTGTACAACAGTGATCACCATGGAATCTCATGGAAAAAAATCTCTCCATTAAATTATCAACATCCCCACAGATACATGGGCAGAAAACGATTTTAGAGATTTGCTCCAGCAAAACGCAGCGTGGGACACGCTCATCACATCTGAACAACGTAATTCCCCTCTGGAAAGAAACTTCACTTACCTGGCACCGCTCTTCTTGCAGATGTTTTGCCAGTATGTACAGCCACACTGGAACCATGTCTATGTACAGACACTGCAGGCACAGCAGCCGTAAGGAAATGTTTAAGATTTCACTGTATTTTTTAAGATTTCAAGAAAGGAAAAGGGGAGTAAAACTCCTCTTTTACTCTCAAATGAAGTCATGATGTTTTCCATACCCTGTTCCTTGACAGTAAAAAATAGGATGGGGCTGTGAATTACAGAAAACATTCCCTGAAGAAGAGCAGGGAGCTTACACGTATCCGTATGGGTCTCTCAGAGGAAGGTGCAGGATGCTCACCTAAACAAAGAGGAACAGCAGCCTAATGGTTGAAGTAAGATCTGTTGCAAGTGTGAGTGGAGCTCCAAGCAGCTGCTTTAACCATCAAGGGAGCCGACACATTTTGCTTGAGTTTGACAAATGAGCCCAGGTACAGCCAATTATCCAGGGAAACAGCCTCCGAGCTGACACTGCACTTCGTAACCTCTCAGAGGAACAGACACTTGGTTATACTTTCTGAACAACACGGAAGAAAGGCAGTGCTTGATAACGTCCACTAGTAGAGCATAAGCTCTGGGACAGAAGACAGAAAGCTCCATCTGACATGACCTCAGCTATAACCTATCAGATGCGGCTGCTCTCACACTCGGCAACAACATGTTCTTCAAAGGCTCATTCCTGCCCTTCAAACAGACCGGACTCCACCACCCTTAGACTGGGACACCCTATTAGCCATGCAGGTGATGCCCAAACCTTACAGTCATCAGTGAAATTTAAACTTTGTCATTGAAAATGTCATTGTCTCCTGCTCTTTGGACAGAGCAAGACCATAAAGGCTCCTGGCCTGGTTTAGGTGTTGGTCTGTTACAGAACTGAGTGTGTGGTGCACACACACAGGTCATCAGATTTAGACATCAACACACCCAGGCATGTTGACGCAGGTGGAAACTCATTCCCTGAGGCTCAAGCACAATCTCTTCCCAATCTCTTGAGCTACTCAGGTGGCTGAGCACCGATCTGCTGAGCTAGTGCTGTTGTGAATCTGCATGTACTTATCTTAGTCTGTTTCTCCCTAATGAATCATCAAACACCTCCTCATGTGACACAAGGTTGCTGCTTGTGCATTACCAACATGGAAGACAAGTGAGAAACTATGTGACTACATATTTTTTGTTTTGGAAATCTTTTTAGGTGTCAAGTCTTGTAACATTCAAACCTGTTTATTTAAGATTCAGCAAAAATCAGTGGCCAGCTTGTATAATACACCTTTTTCTTTTCTACATATAGAACACTACTTTAAAAAAGCTTCTCAGAATTCCCAAATTAATATATCCCTTGAGTTTTCATGGCAGTTTCAGATCTTCTGTTCTACTGACCTGTGAAAATGAGTTTTCATCACTCAGAGTAACTACACATCAGTTCTGATGCTATACATATTGTGTACATGTACATGTTTTGTCATTCAAAAGTTACTTTTTTTTTTTATTGGACAAAAATGGATCATTATTAGGTGTAGTGGCAGTAGTGGAGGCAGTAGGATCATTATCTTAATTCCAAGAAAAACTCATTCTACATCCTCTGGAGGCCAAAAGACAATTCCCTCTATTCAAGTATTACTTTCAAGACCACTCAGAGGTCATGAGTCACAACAGATACTAAGAGATGTGCAGCTGGTATAGGGAAGCAAAAAGATGTTTGATGCTTCTTTGCTCCTTTATTTCACCTTAAAATACAGACACTAAATTAGAAACCCTTATTTTCACCACATTTGTATTTCACTTGTGGAGATGGTAAGCATGATAAATTAGAGAGCTAGGATGATAAATTATCATTCCCTCCATCAGCCATACTTCTGCCCAAATAAGACTTGAGAAATTCCAAATGCCTCAATATATTTGCAGAGTTGCCCAGGGCTAAACAGACAAGATTAACTGTTGGTCTGCTTGTTCCACATGAAATATGTCTTTACTTTTCAGACAGATTACCTTGAGGACCTTTTATTATCCCTAACATTTCTTTCCTTTATCATCTTCTCATCTTCAAAAAAAGAGGATGCATGAGAAAATACTTGGTTTTGTTCTGGTACGTTATGCACTTTTATGTGAAACAAATTTTCTGAAATGTGTTTACACAAAATTTTATGACATATGTGACTGCACTGAGTCTGGTCACTAAGAGCTTGATTAAAAAAAAAAAAAGAAATAATTACTGTTGTACTAGGACCTTCTCCACAATCTCACTGGTAGTTAATAAACTTAGGTAGAAGTTTTAAAGGCATTCCACTACAGAGCTTTCCTTCTGCACTCATCACATCCCACAACTGGCTTGGAAAGGAAAGATCAGATAAGAAAATGCCCATCAAAATAAATATTCTCCTAGTGCATGTGTATCAACAGGACTGCATTCATGTTGGCAATCTTAGGTTGTGCAGAATGACTAATCAAAGCAGCAAGATCATCCTCCACCCCAATTTGTCATGTTGAACTTTTGCTCTCGTAATTTAGAGCTTATGCAAACTCTTGCACAGAACAAGAGGCCTATCACAAGGCAAGAGACTCCACTACACTGTTGTTAACATGTAAATAAACTAGTATAACCTCTGTGGAAAAAAAAAAAGAAATGCATTAGACACAATTACATAATGTTTGGCACAAATGCTTTTTCTTTATATATGTGTGTGTGTTTTGCATTAAACTTCTCCATTCAGCAAATAATTTAAAACCCTAGTTTGTGATGGAGCACATTATGTAACCCCTCGAGCTGCCTTTTTTTTTTTTTTTTTTACTTGTTTCCTTTCTGTTGAATGAAACTGTGGGTAATGAAAGTAAAAAGAGAGACAGCTATGTCGTGATCACCCAGGAACCTGGAACCATTCCTTAGCCTAAGTGTAAAAAGTAAACGAACAGCATATTTCTGCATTAGATTTATCAGAAGTTCCATTTCCCGGAATAATTATAATACCTGATATTTATGGAACCCACAAGCTGCTTCACTTTGCTAAGAAAAATTATTAGTACTGTAAAAGAAAAATTTTACCCCGATGAATTCAGTGCAATAGTACAGTACCAGCATTTCACATGAAATATCATTAGTATCTTCAGGAAAGCAACCACAAAAAGCCTTTCAACTATACCCTGAAGAGACAGATATTTTAATCAGTGATACAGGCACATTTATCCAAATTTCTTTCTTCTAAGCTTATGTCAACTTAAAACACACATGAATCTGTGGCATTAACAACAGCAAGAAGGCTGTAGAAATGTAGAAAGTTCAGATTTTGTTTGTTCCTTGTAAAAGTTTGAAGAATTTCCTGCCCAGAATTATTGTACTAAACTTATGAGGACACGGGTACAGGGCTCAATCTTTTCACCCTCCAGCTCCTTGTGTGGTTTTCACAGCTACAGAGCCTGGGGATTCTGGGGCTGTTAAAGGATTGGGAGGAATAGTTCCTATGGAGAATTTTGGTGAAGTAAGAAAACAAACAAAAAAATCCACTGAGGATTATTACACCGATGTGAAATGGAAAGATTAAGGCACTGCAGTGGTAGATCTCAGGATCTCCATCAAAATTCTGCCTATAAACTTAAGACCAGATTCTGACCTAATATCCATTATCTAATAGCTCCACTGATATCAACTGTGTATTTCTAAGAAAATAAATACGTTTTTAAAAAATAGTTTACACTTCAGCAATTCTAAGTAAGTAAGAATGTCTCACTGACAGGAGACAAGAGACATCACCATAAATAAATTTCATCAGAGTCCACGTAAGATTTCATGACTTCAAACTCGTTACTTTTATACCCACTAGTTAAATTTCAGATCTACTGGAGTATTACAGATCTGAGATTCTCTGCCCAAAAATAAACAGTAATGTTTCTGAAAGGACCAACTACTAATGCCTCATAAAAAATGTAATAATGCAAAAATAAAGGGCCAAATCCATCTCTGGTGATGTCAGCTGAATAAAGGCAGAACCTGTGGAATCATAGCTGTATGGTATGAAACTATTTAATACAGTATTTTAATAGAAAATAAAATTATTTTAAAGTTCTATTGCAATAATATACAGCTATACACCTAAGTTATCCAAACCGGTGCAAAGCTGCAAAAACATTTAAATAGAAGTTGTACAAAAAAGCAAAAACTGTCATTAAGAAAAGGATTATAGCCATTTGTACAAAGTAATGTTCTTCCCTTCAATCTGCTCTTCTTCGGTTTTCATCTTCTAAGTTAAATTTAAAAATTAGTCAACACACTGAATTAAGTATGTAGATTTTCATTTAAATAAATCAGTCAACAATTTTTTTTTTATAAAGTATTTAACACTTCATTGTAGAAACATAGGCAAAATGACTATTATAACCAAAATGAAAAATACTGTTCAATTTAAAAAAATGTACTTAAACAAGAACCTGAAAAAGTTTATGATATGCATAACATTGTTCAAGCAAAATTGCACTAGTATTACATAAATCAAGAGTTTTATAAAGGCCCCAATATGGCAAAGTTTAGAAATAGGTAGTATGCATGCACAATAGTACAACAAAAATCTTTTATAAAACAGCAGTTATTTTTGTAATGCTTGTACAAAGGGAATAAAGAGCAACCACAAACATATTTAATCTGTTAGGTTAATATATTATGATAGCTAAAAGTCAGTCATGTCTAGCAGAGGAAGGAAGAATCCTCCACCGAATATGTGTGAATAAGTCTTTTGTGCCTTTAAAGTTATGTATAAAACATTTCGATTCAGTTCAAACCTGAAAGAAATTGTGTCCTTTATTTCCATCAAAATTAAAAAAAAGGGAGTCAGATTTTTCCTCTTAGCAACAACAGAAAGCAGACCAGGTCAGAGCAAGTGCTGGAAACTGATACTGATGCTTTTCACTTCTGATAATTGGCTGTTGAGATTTAACCCAGACTACCGAAACTTGGGCTTTGGTAAAGTTTCACTAATATGCAATTTGGTTATGTTTTACCTCTGCAAAATTACAGTTTATATTCAATTAAGGAAACTGCTGTGTTTTGTATTCTTTAGTATCTCTCAGTAGGTACGACTTCTTTGTGATTGTCATGACTGAATGCCGTGATCAACAGTGTGTGCTTAAGCTTTGGGTTGGTTTTTCTCCCTACTCCTTGGTAAGTGTTGGGGAATTATTAATCCATAAGTAATGTATATGATTAAGTGAATAAACATATAATGCATGTGTAGGCAATGCCCTCTTGTGCTCTAGGGTGGCTACTGTCCTATAGGACTGTTGGAGTTCAGATGTTTTGTCCCACAGCAAGTAAGGTTTCAGCTTCCAAGATATATCATCACTATGTTCTATAAGGTTTTAATAAATACAAAGCTTGTTTACATGGTATATATGTTTAGTATATCATGTACAGTCACTGAATTCTGAAACATAATCATTGTGTTCATGCAGATCATTAGATGTCTCATTTCTATAGTCTCGTTTACTTCTTGGTAACCTAAAGCTAATTCAAAAGCAAGATATGTTTGTTTGTGTAAAGTTACCTAGCTTCATCAGGATCTGAAGAGAAATTCTAACGGGCACAAAGAAGAGAGTAGACCATTCAATCATTCTTTCACCATTTAAAATAAACAAAATTACACACTGTACTACAGCTTCCAGACTACATAATGAAAAAGTGCAGATACCATCTTCATTGATTAAGTAGAACCAAAAAAGTTCATAGAAAATAGATTGCTCATTTTCACGCTACAAACGAATATGTTGTTTGCAATTTTTCACAAATTTAAAGGTGTGTTATTTCAGCAGCATTGTTGTAAATTGTACTGTAGTGCAGTTTCTTTTTCATAAAAATACCTTACAAATGGTCAGTCAAAAGTCATCAGCAAAAGGAAAACCCAGAAAACAAACAACCAAACAAAAAAACAGAGGTAATGCTGATGCCAAAACAATTATAATACTGTTGGTACATAGAAAAGTAATCCTTATATTTTATACATTTATACAGAGTATAAAAGGTAACAGCAGATTATGCCACAGTCTCCCTTATCCCAATATCTATTTTCTTTGGAAGGAGTTCTCTTCTTTCATCAACACTTGCTAAGGAGTTTCGACAGTTTTGTCCATCCATGTATAACTTTGCATATACTGGATTGGCGTAATTTGTTGGCTGCAGAGAAATTAAGCATACATTAGAGGGGTCGGAATAACCCAAACAAAAGCTTATGGAAATGGAAATGGCTTTGTTAAAGGGAGAACAAGTACACATAAAATATAATTGGACATATTTAATAGATACCTGGACTTCTGCAAACCTGATAATGAGTTAACTATTTAGTTGAACATTGAATTCATGATAAGACATGCTATTAAAATAAACAATGGCACGACATGCAGCGCATTATGACATTAAGACCATAAAAACAATGAGAAAAATTAAAACAGAAACCTTGTAAAATGTCTCTGAAGTTGACTTGTCCACCTTATTACACTGGAAGATTTTGGAATAGATATGAAGAGGTTTATAAAGAAGGTGCACTGTGAGACCATGTGACAAGTTTAACGGTAGAAAACTGCAACCAACAGTTTCCATATATTACCTGTTCTAAGACATCAGCATCCCATCAATAGCTGACCATGTTTTCGAATTCTGTGGCCCAAATATACAAAGTGATTTGACCAAAAATTCAATACTTTCGTAATGTAAATTAAACTTTAATAATAAATCAGCATAACTCTTTGTATATCACAGCAGTTACAGATTGAGAAGTATTTTCTCAACAATTTTGGTAGTTTGGACTGTAACGAAAAAGATCTATTGAAATGAGTGGTACTTCCATATAGGACAAGTCCATTTTTAATTCTGCAAAGCACTTCAGTATGTTGGAAATCTCTTTTGAGTCTGACAGCACAGAAGGATGTATGACATGGATGAGAACTTACTCTCTTATCCCTCATGCTAAGGACAAAGCACTAGCCAAGGTTTTTCATGTAAACGTCTCCACTAATTCCTTCAAACTTTGTGCCTTTATTGTTTCCTAGCAGATCTCTACTATCCAACTAGAGGTCCAGCTTTTTAGCTATAATAACTGGAAAGGGTAGCTTGGGGTCAAAATCTTCCTCTTTCTTGTAACTATCAAAATCACACAGCTTTGCTTACGCAAATACTGAGCAGAACATCAGTAAGCTATAAAATGGCTAAGTTCATTTGTTTGCTGTATGTAAGCATTGGTTACACTTTAAATCACCCAAACCAGAAGTGGGAAGGCTTTCTTGACTTGCAAATATCCCGAGTACACTCTGGGTAACAAGGGATGAAAGATGTCTAGAATTTTAGTTCTTCCTTTCCCTGTTGAACAATAAATACCATTTCTGAGCCTAGGACTCGGATATTCCTTAGGCTGACTACCTATGGCAGCTACTCAGGTAGTTAAAAGCTGCCTATTCCAGCTAGTACAGATGACAAAGTGATTGCCTGGTGTTTCACACTTTCCTGGAANGAGCTTAGGACTTCTGTTGACTTCAAAGAAAAAAAAAAAAAAAAAAAAAGAAGCTACTCTTCTATGGTAATGGAACATAAATATGCAATCAACTGCTGCAGAAAATTATGAGAGCAAACTCTCGGTTATATATGTCTGTCCCCTTTGAATTAGAGAACTTCACATTTGTTGTAATGATTGTAATCAGAAATTTAGGAAGATAGAAATTTAGTTTTATTTCAATTGACAGGACTTCCTATTTCATTGACAATCATTATTAAGGATGATAACCACAACAGAGACACTCGGCACCTATACAGCGCCTTACAGAGTTATTAAAATTATATATAATAGCAGGCTCTGTCTCATGATACCTCTCTGAGTGGGTACTGATAGCATAATGCAGTACAGTGAGGTACAGAAAGTAACTGGAATGATTGATTTCAACAGCAGAAAGAGTTAATGTTAGAGATGGGCACATATTCTAACTTTAATCATCCATGTTTTTTTCCATCAGAAATATCATACCCTATATAAATTGTTAAGCTTCCAAATACAACATATTACAACCATGCAAGAACGCAAACGGCACAAAAAAATGAATATATGCACTGAGGTACGTGAAAATGAATGTTATATTGATGTCCCTTTTTACTATTTTAAATTTCAATGTTTGCAAATGCCATGATAAATTGTAGTCAAAATCTGATGCTTCAGAAGTATCTAATTTATGACAAAAATTGATCGAAAGCTGAACAACACAAACTGCACTGCAAATATTAAAGGAAATTGTTCATTTTAGTGGGTATCAAATTCTTCTAAACTAAAAGGACTTGTTTTTGTTTATTTGGAAACTCTTTTTGGTTTGATAAACTTCACTAAATGCCTCTAATTACATAGATATTGCAAATATATCAAGGTACATGGCTGTGAATGCTATGCTAAACATATATTGCTATGGAAAAGCACCACGTTGCTTACTGGTCTTGCATTCCTTTGCAAAGACACACTGGCAGTTTTAGATCGTGTTATAACGATGGGTACAGATGAAATTTTGTATGCAGAGAGGAGCCCTTTATTTCAAACAGAAAATGTATATTTTACGGTCATTCTTCTTTTTACGGTCATTCTTCTTTCCATTAAAAGAAGAAAAACAACATTAAAAATAACCAGAAAATGTCTCTATTCAAAAACGACAGACAAACTTTCTTTAGAAAGGGGCTGTGGTGGAATGAAATGGATTTGAATCATCATTTCTCACCCCTGTTGATAGTGGTCCTTTCAAGTCAGAGTTTAGGTAGATTGATGGAGCTGTGTGGGGAAGCTTGAATGCAGTGGGCCCTCCCCCTATGTATCTGGCCTGTATAAATAGAAAATTTTAGTTTCTGTGCTAATAGAGCATTTTCCACGTGTACTTATCAACACTGTTGAATAAACAGTGCATTGATTAAAAGCATTATTCTAGAGTGATCGACAGTTAAATAAAAAAAAAAAAAGCTACTTACAGGTATCCTTCAGCATGAAAAAATACTGCATTCAATGAGAGAATAACATTCAGCATTTAAAAATACTTTCCTATTAAGGATGTGAGCCTAACTTCACAATAAGCATCGGCTCAGTTACCCTTCCTCCAGTGAGTAACTCCATTTTCAGCTTACCGCTAGTACTCAGCACACTATGTGATTCAGCGATGAAATTCCTAGAACTACCAGTAATCCGGTTATTGCTTTGTCAGAAATGCCACAGAATGATGGCTGCCCTTTGGTGGCTGTCTGATTACGGAGCTCTGGGAAAGATATCGGAGCATTACCCCGTTCATCCCATGTCACATCACTCAGGGAGTTCAATCCCAGAGGAGCGGTGCTGCAGAAGTGACAGCATCTTTTACAAGAAAACGATAATACTTATTAGCTTTGTGTAAACATTTAATCTTTCTACCGAGCCAGGGCTCTGAATTCTTTATGCCTTTGGAAGTTTTTATATATGAAATAAGTTAGTCTCCTGTGTATGCACAGATCCACGCTTCAAATGGTACAGCGATATATTTCCATTCAGTATTTGCGACTAGACTAAAAAGATAGGTCGCGATTTTGCAACGTAAAGCAGATGTGTCTGTGACAAAAACCTCATTTTGTAGTTTAGTTCTAACTCTCTTTTGGTAAAATGCAGGCACTAGGGAAAATATCCATCAGCAAGCATCAGACAGCAAAACAGCTGCTAATATATACATGACATTTATTCTAATGAAATCTAACTTGCCTTTACATTCATTAACTAAATCTAAGTATCATTGGTTTGTGTTGCTATCGGTTACATTTAAAGTCAAAACTTTTGTAAGACATAAAGTAAGTGGGTTTGCTGCTAGAAAAAGAAAAAAAACAATTACCTTTTCTGCATTTACAGTAAAATCTGAGGCTAAAAGACCACCTTCGCTGTGATCATGGCCCACCTCATACATGTTATATGATGGATTGCCGATTTCTACATTGATTCCTCCGTTTATAATGGGTTGTCTTCTGATAGTTTTTGTCCTATAATGCATAAACACACACACAAACAAGAAGCTAGTGAATTTTCAATTCATTTCTTGGATGCTCCATCCTAAAATAGCACACGTTTTATTTTATTTCTCTTTAATCATTAGGACCAGCAGCATGAAAAAGTATTTCCTGCAGAGAGAAGCAGAAAATCCTTCCATTTCTCCAAGTAACCATCTGACTCTCTGTGTAGATTTCACAGAAGCTGGAAGTAGCTTTTTATTGTTTTCTTCTCAGTTTGGCTGCAGGGTACGAATTCATACAAAGTGCTCACTCATCTATAACCCTGACTTCCTCTTATCATTTCCAGATTCCCCTCACTTCCCAAGAAAAGCTTTGCAAATTCATTGCAGGTTTCCCGCAGTAACGAAGATGGAGCAAATTGGAGTCATGTTCCCTTCCTCATTCCTTTCACTTCCATTTGAAATCAGTTGCCCAAAGTCAGTTGTAATCTGAGGACAAGCAAATGGCTTCATTACGATGCATTAAAAACTAATGAACTCCTCATGGTTCCCGTCTGCATTCCCTGCCAGTGGTTATGGGAAAGCAGAGGTTCAACTTGAATTTTTTCAAACTTTAATAAAAGATAGAATCTTATTTTTAACCTTGAGTTAGGTATCAATAAGGATAAGTGACTGAGTCGAATTGTTTTAGTTGCTGAACTCAATTCTTTTAGCTAAGGAGGTGATTTTAGTCTGAGCAATTGAAACATCCTGAAGAGGGTAATCTTTCCCAATGCAGTATGTTCCAGTAGAATTACAAGGGAATAATAAGGAGGTCACACTCAGGAAGATAATAGCTGAGTCCTCTTGTTTGGTTGAGAAAGATGCAGTGTCTGAAGCCCAGTACACTAAAGGAGCTGTATTTTTTCAGAAATGGCATAGAAAAAAAATAATTCCTAAAAGAAGCACTTATCTGTAGCATACAAGTGTTGAACATCTGTACTTAGTTTCATACTTGACAGTCTTCTTTGAAGAGATAAAAAAAAACTCTAAACCACATTTTCAAATAGAATTTTAAGGAAAAAATAAAGTTCTTTATTGAGGTTAGTTCTATTTCTCTACTGAAGGTCTATTATTTAACAAGTTATTCTCAATAGCTTAAACAATTTACAGACCAACAACTGGTTTTCAGGATTTGGCTTTCACTAAATTTGTTTTTAAGTACAGCAGCACATAATGGCATTCATGGAGGGTCAGTGCTACCAACAGTACGGTCAAGGAATGTTGGCTTTTTAAAAAAATATTTTAAAATTAAACTTTGATGCTAACTAGTAAAGCATATCAGGAGAGATGCTATGTATGATGTTAGATTATAGTAACTTAAAAGATTCTTTTAGTCAGCCTGGAGGACTGAAATAGTCTCAAAGTCAAAATGCTTCCTGCACTCCCTAAGTTCATTATCGGCTCTGAGGCAGCTACACTCAAAGATTCACTGTTCAGTACTGGAATTTGGCTTCCTATGCAAGATACTAAAGAAATACAGTAATGATGACCAGGCTTGAGACTCTACAGTAGATACTCTGAGCATTGTTTACACCTTCACTGTAACTTATATACAATGGAAAAGAATTAATCAAAGTAAATAAATTGAAGTTAGATGCAACTAGAAACTGGAAATTCTGCACAGGCTCTATTCAGATGTATTCATAGTCATGCACAATATTAATATTGTGGTTTCAATAGAACACATTCATTCTGTTTACTAAGTTCACTAAGACTCTGGAAAAATTATTAACCATTATACAGTCTTGGCAAGATTGAACAAACTGGATAAGAAAAGAACTACATTTTCTTATACATTGTATGTGCAACATAAGCATAAATGACAGACATGACTGTTCCAGCAGGAACCAAACCATAACTAGCTCACTTCATCCAGAAACATATTTTAGGTTATTTGCTGTGGTTTTTTGTTTTTTTTTAAATACCTGCTCAACATAGATAAAATGAATTTTTTATGTCAAAAAGATGCATATGCTTTAAAGATTTACTATTTTTACTTCATACATCTATATTAAAGTACTTACCTTCTTTTTCTTTTGCAAAGAAATAGTCCAATTACCAAAGTAGTGATCAAAGTCACCAGTAAAACAAGAGGAACAATGATTGCAATGCTTCCTAAAACAGGAAAAGGAAACATCATTGAATACTCCCAGCTACATCTCATAATTTCTTCACAGCTATAAAACAATTCATTTACAAAGAATAATTTCCTTTACCAACAGATGCAATTTCATGTGATGAGCTTCACTGATTGGAGATTTTAATGTTGATCAATAATAAAAAAAATATCACTACAGACAATGTCATACACAGAAGTACTTCTATCAATGAATCAGGTGCTCCCTCTTTTGGGATATGAATATACTTTGACTAATTCCCTGCCCTCATTTGCAGTGATGCCATATGAAGGTGTGTGGAACTTCTGAACAATCTGGATTGGAGCGGCATGGCCACTAACTGCCACCATCATCTTCAGTAGTTTAAGTCACACAACTACTAATTTAAAATATTCATTAGGCACGGCTCTGATTGAAGAATTCCATTATTAGCATTTATAGGTATTTTTTTACTTTTATTTTTGGGAAAATGAGAAGTAGTAAGCAATATTCATTTCTAGATGGTGGGTGTATTCCTGCGCTTTACTGCATTGTACTTGAGAGCCAATAATTTTGTTATGTTGATACAGGCAATCATGGAAACTACAATAATGCTTAATGTAGCAGAAAAACAGTGCACAGATCAGACTGAGATCTTAAAGGAGAGGAGGGAACAGGGAAGAAGAAAATGGACTTTATTTTGGCAGATAACTTGACTGGAATGAGACTACCTGCAAAAATAAGGCCAGCAATTGTACCCTTCTAAGAATTTCTCAGCTTTAATGTAAGCACCTGGCAATAAAGAAATATATACAACAAATAATATATTGTTATAAAAAACTGGCCAATGTGGATTGATATGCATTTCCTTTAATATCACAATCCATAACCGGTTGAAAAAAATATTGCTAGTTATTTCATAGGTTACATTTACTGATTTATTAAAAAAAAAGAAATAAAAAGCTCTTGGGAGTCTCTGCACTACATTAAACACAGTCTAAATAAATAATTGAAAAAGCAGCCTGGAATTCTACTTGAAGGCTTACTGAAAGCCAAGTCAGGTTGCCAGAGGCCTGAAACGAAGTACTACTGAATAAAAACTTGAAGTATTCAGAGTTCGCTTTAGCTTATGAAGATTCATCGCGAAAAGGACATTACAACAATGCTATTTTAAGATAACATTTGATACATAACAGGATGAACTTCTGCTTAGGAGGAAAAGGTTCATTTTGTCTTGGCAGGTAAACATTTAAGAAAAAAAATGAACAACCAACCACCCAACAGGCATGTATTGCCATCTGGTGACCACGGTGCAGCCTGGGGTCTAGGAGCAGGCAAAAGAAGAACACTCCTTTCCCAAATCATAGCAGGTATTCCCTCAACATGAAATACTGATCTAGGCTCCGGCTGCTTTTTTCCCATTTCCAGCTTGTCTTATTTTACTTGTCTGCATGGCTAGGAAGATTTCATCTAAGCATCAAGCTGACCTCAATAGTGGGTGATTTATTTTACTGCTTCAGTTGGGTTAAATGTGACTGAGGGACATACAGTAGGGTACCATCAGCATACTCAATGCACCACAGGGAACCTTGTCCAGTTTAAACTGCCAGCAGAGAAGCAACACCATCCTTTTATGCTTATAGATGTGTTTAAAAAAAATAAAAAAATGACAGGAGCTATTCTTGCTTTCAGGATGATTTTCACAGTAGCTAAAATTCAAAACTCTGCAGACAGCCAGTGCAAAAGTTATGAACTACTTACAACTCTATTTTTGATGCTTTCTGTAGGACTTAAACGGTCAGAGGTCTCGTACTAGTTCTCTGCACAGCAGTGATATCACAAAATACTTGCCACTTGATAGACTTTCTTTCAGGAAAGTGCAGGCTAGCCCTTGCAACACTGAGCATATGGCATATGACTTGCATCCAAACCACCTCATGAAACACTGAGTGGCCATCAAAAAGTTGAGAGAACATTTCTGGGTTGTTTTTTTGGTTGGTTTATTTTTGGTGGTTTTTTTTTGTTTTGTTTTTAAATACAGGTAAACATCGCGTTTCATGAAACAAACTTGCATTTGAAAATGTTATCTAGTTAAAATTTCTAAACTGAGCCAAATTTGACGAGCTACAGCAGTTCTTTGGAGTACTTACTTGTACTGATATTGTCGGACTTGCTGCTTTTGGGAGCTGGTCTCTCACACTGTGTGCCTGACCAGTTGGCTGAACATCTAAAAGGATCCAATTAAGATGGTACAGTTAATAGATGTCTGCTATTAACACGCTAATCTACTAAAGAGACCACCAGTATCTTCTCAAGAGCTACACAAATGACAACAGTGATTCTACAAAATAAACAATAAGCTTCATGAAAGGAGTCAGTAGCCCTCGGCCAAGGCATTTACAACATTCTGAGTATGTTTTTAGTTTAAAACTATAGCTTTGTATCTTCAATTCCTGTTATTACCACTTCAATCTCCAATCCAGAGTTCTCTTTTAAAATTCTTCAATAATAACAGAGGTATAATCAATGGTATATTAATGTCCTATTAAATCAACAACCACCTACAATGCAATAATGAAGGAACACTTGAGCTGGATCCACACATAGCCAACTTAGTCCAGCAAGGATTAGTTGCTAAGGTATTTTATTTGCACCATATAGTTTTAGGGTCATTCTTGATCTAGAAGCTCTAAAAGCCACGTCCATATTGCACAAAGCATATCTGACTGGACATAAACTACTACAAATATCCTTTTTTTTCTCTATTTTTTTTCCCCTGAAAATTCTGAATTTAATGGCTTTATTTAAAGTTTGAACTCTATAACCAGATATCTATTTGCAGAAATATATACGTGTCTGTGTAAGCAGGTAAGAGAGTTAAAGCACAAAGAGCTGTCCTGAAGGGACAGGAGTATCTACTGGCTTCAGAGGGCCCTCAGTATTGTTTATGTTCAGAATATATGCTTCATGAGCCAAGTTCCTGGAAGAGTACACAGCTATGCTGCTCTAATTTCCTTGTGGGAACATCAATATGCAAATATTTCCTCAACTGGGATTGGGAATGCTCTCCACGCATACAAGCAAACACAAGGAGCCCACATATGCAGACTCAGCAAATCCATCAAAAATGGAAACAAACACCTGAATGAAATTCAATTGCTTATTCATCCTGCTGTAAATGCAATTAAGTTTACTACAGAACCTCAAGCTCTCCTTGTGGAAGCAGCAGGAAGTCGTCACTTCTCATCTGCCTCTGTTGCATATCGTGCAGTGAATCATGTTTTTTCCCAAGTATTTTTGAATTATTTATGAATTTCAACACGGGTTACCTTTAGGAAAATGCAATAGAGCATTACTTTGCATGCAGTTCTAAAAACTAGTGTTATGTGTTGCCTTTCTAAGGTTTTCGCGAACTGCAGAGTTTAGAAGTGGGCATGCTGAACAACACTGTTCTATAATACAAACAGGTTTGGAAAGGTACAAAATATTCCAGACAAAAACATGAATTCTTATAGGAGAGTCCTAGTCAACTTATCTGGTGATGCTTTTGACTCTCTTTTGTTTTTGAAGATCACCGCAGAAAAATGACAGCCAGTTTCTCTCTTTGCTCCTAAGCCTATTCCAGCACAATCCATCATTCAGATAAATTTCGTTACTGGGTTTCAAATTAAATTTAATTATTGGAGGAACTAATTTCAGTTTTGATAGGATATGTTCTGAAGGTGCTTAAGTCAATCTCTACAGAGGTAAAGCACAGATGCTCCTCACAAACATGTTTATTAATTTAGAGTTGATTCAAAAATTTTCACACAAGAGAAAAATTGCATTATAATTTAGTAAGTTCTTCATGTTTATTGAAATAAGGCTGTTTATTTAGATAAGGTAAACACACATTTAAATTTCCTCACTGCAAAGGATTTCCTCAATTACTAATTAATTACTCAAATTATGGTTCACAATGATACATCTTAAAATTGAAACCAACTGGTATTTCCACTTGTTTGCCACCAGTTTAGAACATTCCAACTCACATGGAACACAAGATTGTAATCTTTTCAATGATGCATCTGAGCCATTTCTTTCAGATCCCTTTCTAGCAATTACATCAAATGGAAATGATTACACTGACAGCCTACCTTACTTAGGTAATATTCAAGGAACTTGTTTTTTTCAAAACATCATATTCAACATATGGCTGCTAAATAACTATCTCCATTTTTTGTAGTAAAATACCATAGATCTTTATACTTAGAAGATTCTACTGGGATCCAAACTGTTGGCATGTGACAACTATGAAATAAAGTCTTTATATTTCTCACTACCTCATCTCTGTTGGGGATTCAGCTCATGTGATTAAAACTCATTACGAGAGGTAATTTTCATTTAATACCGCACTACTGAAAGGAAAAGATTTCTTTGAGAGTTAGACACAGCTTAACTTTATACCTAAATCCTTACACTGAAAGTTTCAAATGCTTCTGCTGTAGAAAAGGATCATTACTACAAATCTGTCTTAAAACAGTTAAAAAAATATAAGATAGTGAGACGAGCAAAATCATCACTACGAAGCATGCAAGTAATAAGCTTATGAGAAAACTGTGTATAATGTACATTTATGCCCTTCAAAATCTTACAGCAGATACGACACCACAACAGCTGGTAAAGAAAGAAATCCTACAGCTATTTATATACAAAGGAACAAAGTAAAGTAATAATATTAGCAGTTCTTTACCTATCTTGGCATTTTCATTGTAAAAGTCAGCACTATTGAAACGCTTCTGAGGCATTTGATAAAAGTCTCATAAAACCACGATAGCTAGCTGCCGCTTCATTGTCATTTTTTTCCCCTTGCTGTCTCCAATAAATGCGATGGGACTGAAGCTGACAGGATGACAGCCATTTCCTCCTATACTCAGAGGTAAAATGATTGCCCTTTTATGGTCCAGCAAGCTAGGAAAGACTTGTCTTGGGCGGACAGAATAGAAAAAGAAATAAAGCCCAGGGGAAAGGTATGTTGTCTGCAAGGGAATTTGACACAGAAAATTAGCCATGAGCAGGGACATGAATAACGATGGGGGCTGGGACATGGACAAGTGTTCATGCAGGAAGACGAGAAATGAGCAGGTGTTAAACAGGTTCAACCGTCTTTCAGATACTATACACCGAAATGGTTCTTAGTAACATTTTCTGATACCAGGACATTTAAACTCAGCCTGCCCAGTACCTAGAATGGGAAGTGACTTCTGGTTCAATCTGATGCACAGTATTTTGTACCTTTCCAAATCATTTCATGCCAGAAGCTTCTGTTCTGTAGCACTGCGCATAGTTGTATGGTCAGAGATAGGACATTTGTGGTTACGGGCAAACAAAAAGGCATTAACAGAGCAGTAGTACATAAAGCCACTGGGTTCATTGAAGGCATTCATATTATCAAGAACTGTGAAGAAAGAACAGTGATAGTGGCTAATCTGAGCTACATAAACAAGTACAGATGGTAATAGATGGGGAACTTGTCAGTGAGGGACGGGCTGAAGTCAGACGAGTGGTGCGAGGTGCTACAGCAAACATCTTAAGGTGCAAACGTCCACTTCCCGACAGAACTGGTCAACAGATTAAAGACCAACAATATCACAGAGAACGCCAATATAAAAACCGAAAGCGAAAGTAATAAATACAGGTTGCACACAGTCTGCTGTCAAGGCCATAAATAAAACCATGCTACAGCTTTCCGTGTGACAATTTAGTTCTACGTTTAGAAAGAGATAACTGCATGGGAAACACATTCTAGGATACAGAATGCCTACGCGATAGGAATTATTTATTTTGAGGAAACAGTACTACAGAAGAGAGGTGTTTTAAAAGCTTTAAACTGAACGGTGTCCCAGTTGTAATGAAGAATATTTAGAATTAAGATATTTACGTTTCAGACATTGATCGTGCTGCTGTTACAGAGCCTATTCACGAGGGAAAATGTCTCTCTCCTGTACTTTTGTATAACCCTTACAGGTCAGTGCATTGAAACATTCTAAACTCAATTATACGGTCACTTGACCAAAAGGAACCACTTGACTATGAAATGTCTGAACAAATAGAAAAAAAACAGTAAAAAGGGTAATTTGGTGCAGTGTGCAATTTTTTTGGTTTTGTCTCTATTTCCCCCTCCCCCTTTTTTTTTTGTGCCACAGGCATTGTCATAAAAACGTAATATAGCAAGCATAATATGCAGTTAAAAATGCTTTTGTCGACAACTGCTTTCCAACTCAATATACCAGCGTGTAACAAAAAAATGACAGAAAGCAGCACTGAAGGATTTGTTTAGAAGTATAACAGAATATGTGAAACAGTCATTACAAGATAGAGCTGGAAAGTGAACTGAAAACCTTTCTTACCTATAAATTATATTTCTGCACTATACAACGTATTTTTCTAACTTTTCTTTTCAGTCACAACATAGTCAGTCATGTATAGTGAAACATCCTAATCAAAGTATCCAGACTCATTATATCAAGAACACCTACACTAAAATTTTACTGGAATATGTCTTATCATTAATATTAAAAACTATTCTAGGATGAGAGAACATCTGGATTATAGTTATATACTATCTGTATTAAATTGCTTCAAAAGATAGAAATAAAAATAATCTCCTTTTTCCCTTTGACTCTGGAGGATGACAACAAAATACTTGCACTGAACCAATCACTAAACTATTCGTGATAAAAAAACTAGCAATATTTTTGGAAGCATGCTTTCCTCACGCAGGGAGTTAGTATTACAGAGTTCTACCCACAGATAAATCCTCAAAGACACAAAGAACTTTCATAACAATGAAGGACCAAAAAACCTACCCCAACTTTGATCAACAGCACTTCTTGTACCTTCTTCTCTATTGTAGGATTTAGTTATTTTCAAATAACTTTCACATAATTATTGCACACATGAACACACCACATTCTAGTATTTTTGTCTAATGAGCATCACTTGGTATCTTTATAAGGAAAAAGAAGTGAAGGAATTTGATGCAGATGCTAAGGAATAGAAACTTTAAAACATTACTTGAAAATGAAACACAGATTACCTTGCAATCTAATAAATTAAGAATAGGAAAACTGCAGAACCCTAAAAAGCAGGCCAAAAAACCATAAAAATGCTTATGAGGAATCCAAAGAACCTTAAATTTAGCAAATAAAAAATGACTTTAAACATCAATTTTATTTTGGGCAGGGCATTGCTACATATATATCGTCATTGCCAGCTGCTGCGTGGTTGGTGTTCACTGGAAAGGAACAAGCCTTCAGATGGAACTCAGCCACTATTATCCCAAGGTAAGAAAAAGAAGTAATCAAGGGCCATTAAACACCATGCTATTAGCAGTATATATATCATATATATAATATATAAAAATCAAGTACGTCTAGACGACTACTAAACTTGTAGCTGAAATTACACCGAGCAACAATACAAAAGGAAAAGAAGAGACTGAAATGGTAAAAAAGAAGAATGAGAAATGACTGGATCAATAGGTATATGACAAATCATGTTTTTCTCTCCTTCTCACAGAGGCAAAGTAAGTAGTGATGTACAGCACCAGCTACTAAGCAAGTTTTATCTGAACAATTTTAAACTCAGGGACAAAGGACATCTGCACTACAGCCGAGCTAGTGAATGTTCAATGAAAAATGTTCATACTCCTCTTTTCCAGTCTTCTCGTTTCTTCCTTTCACCACCACTCTTCAAACACCTATTTGCATTCAGTTCTTGAACTAATACTAGTTCACAACGCAAACTGAGTGAAAGATCTTCTATAATACAAAGTTATAACCTGCTGATTATGTTTCCATTCAAGACATTGACAACAAAGATCTTTTTAGCCAAAAAAGAAAGCTCTCAAAGAACTAGCATAATATTCTGAAATTCCTGTTGTAATTGTAATTGGGGAGCTCATTAAATACACCACAGGAAATCATATGGAAAACATTTATTGCAGGGTACTGGACAAGATATTCTGTCCTCTGATTTACACTGTCATGGTTACAATTGCCTTCTAGTCTTAGGCAGTCTTCTCAATGCTGCAATTGTTCTACGCTGCAGTGGCTTTTCCTACTGAACCTTCAGAAAGTGCCAGTCAGGGGATTACACAGCACAGTTTCTTTCTTGTCCACAACTGGACTATGGATGTGCCTTCACCTTTTTTTGAACAGAGGTTTGCCAGAGTTAGGAGTTTTACCTTTACTTATGAACTGCATGTACTCCTGGCATTTGTCCAAGTCATACAAATACTTACATAAGAACTCCTCATATTTGAAGATTTTTCAACAGAAAACGAATGTCAGGAGGAAGGTATAGCATCAGAGGAAAAGGAGCTGGAGGCAAGTTCCTCCATCAAGAGGAATGCACTCATCTCTTTATGATTTCTGTGACATAAGCACATGCACAGACACCCACAGACACAGCAGTGTCTCTCCAATTGACGGGAAATAAAGCTGGCAAGACTATCTCTTGGTTTTTGCTTTTTTTTTTTTTTCCCCTGCAGGATTTTTAATTTATTCACTTCTCTTACAAGTTCAAGCTTCTTGTTACCACTTTTAAGTGATGCTATGTCCCCATTTGTTTGCTACTATCTTTAACCAATTACTCTGCCAAAATTCTCAGGTTAGAAGTAAATTACTTTATTCTTTCTCTGCCCTTCGCTTTTGAGTTTCCTCTGTGACCAAAGTTATGCTTTTGTTCAAGCTTCTGCACTATAGACGCCTTTTAATTCATCTGAAAGACCACTGATTATCTAATTTGCTCTCAAAGTCACACATCTACTTACTGCAAGCAATTAAACTATCCCGGATGACATATACCTCTCTATAGAAGAAATACTGTTCATTCTAATGTAGAAATACAACACACACACAATCTGAAGCTCTCTGAACAGTCAACATACCTAGCCACAGGCAACTCATTTAATGTGAATTTCCCTCCGTTTCTGATGACACCTAGGAAACAGAGGCTCCAAACTGCGGACACACAGATATTGCACACAGCTCTAAGCAGAAAGTAACCGAAGCAGGAATAAATTACTGTCCTCTTAAATTAGCCAAATGCTACAATCTTACTTGCTTTACCTGAAAGTCCTCAGCCACAGTCACGCATCACTGCTCAAAAGCTCATTAAAGCATTTAAAAGCTCTCTTGACATTTAGCTGGTTTTAGTTAAGGATCAATATGCTTTATATCTTCTGCTAGTTTTGATTATAAACTTATAACAGAAACGATCCTTCATTATATTTCTATAATGCCTAGTGCAAGGTGGTTATTATTAGATCACAGTTATTTGCAGATGCTAATAACAATAATACTACTATAAACAGACCACATCTATGGGCAGATACAAATAATAATAGTAATACAAATAAAAAGATGGAATTATAGCAACCTATAGTTACATTGAAGGTATAAAAGAAACAAAAGTGACAGAGGATAATATTCTGCACTAAAGAAATTGATAAAGCACTGTTGTAAAAAAACAATAACTATCTCGTTTAATTGCAAGTTTTAGGTTTTTTCCACCTCTTTTTTAGTATTATAGCAACACATAATCTCTCCCCAGACCTTGCTTCTCTTGTATAAATGTATATGCAGTTAGGTAATTAGTGAGAAGGAAACGGAGGCAAATAAAGGTAATTATTAAACCAAAAGACAGACTATTCTAGAGTAGATGGAACTGACAGGTTGTGGAACAAAGAGAAAAGCATTTCTTGATTATTTCCCATCTGAATCTGATGTCCTGTTCATTTTGTTTACAACGGATTTGTGCAGTTACTGGTGCAATCCAGATATATCTCATATACTTCTGTATCACAACATACATAACATCCCCTAACCCATTAGTGAGTACTACTAAAGATATCCTTAAAAAACTTAGTATGTGGATACTAGAAAGACAGTAACTATATGTAAAATAACACTTCTTCAAAAGACACCCTCAGTGGTACAGCTTTCTGAAAAGGTCAGTATCTCAAATTTGAACATTGTAATACTAAATTCTCTTGCAGTCTTTGTTATTCAGGAAGAAGGACAAAAACAGGGCGGGGAAGAATGTTCTTTATGTTCCTAAAACTAATGCTAAGAATTAACTATCTAGATTGTATAGGATCTTATGTCCAAAGAGATATCACAACATATTCCGTATTTTTTGGAATCTGACAGAGCGTTCATTGAAACTGGAGACCAGCTTCACAGAAATTCCTTTTTTGGTGGTTTATGTGCAGCCACAGCGAGGCCTTAATTAATTCCTAAACTCGTTAGGCAAAAAGCACAACTTATTTTTCCAATGTATGCCTAATATTTACTACATTCAGGTTTTAAAAAAAACCCTTCAGACAGGAAAATAAAATAAAAACGTAAGCTAACAGTACAGATTTGTGAAAGGAGAATATCTTCTTAAAGTGTTATAGTTCCTCTGTGTAATTATGGCTTTAGGCTTGCCCTTTAGAATAGACAAATCTTATTCACCATTGTCTTTACGGAATAAGAGCTTGATTAAGTTTGCATGCGCAACTGATCTGGTTGTGAGAGAGAAGAGTTCTTGCTAAATGACAATAAACCAGCCATTTCCTATTTCTCCCCAAAATCATCCTCCCATGAACTGGAGACTGGTTAAGAAAAAAATGTTAGCCCTTGGATAAGTGTCTCCCTGAGAGCCTGATGTTAGAGCGTGGTCAGACCTGCTGGTTGGAGGATAAACCACTTTGCCAAACAACAGAGCAGAACTTACAAAGTCTTTGAAACACCTATTCCCTGACACAATGGCCCTCATGAAGCACAATTACTTCATTTTTTCCTGAGGTCTTCTGCTTGCCAGTGTCAGGTTGGTGAAATTATAAACAAGCTCTAGTGAACAACTAATTTGGCACCAGAAAAACAGAAGGTATTGGGAACAACTGGAGCTTGAACTGAGATTAGCAAGGAGAACCAAGACACATGGAGTTACACTTCTCCATCTCTATCACTGTAACTGTCTTTAACTCCATCAAACAACTTCTACTTGCTTCTCTTTTTACAAAGCCAAGGTGGCTTAGACAAACACAAATAATTTAGAGAATTCTCTTAACAATTCCTAGACACAGGCAGTGGTGGCCCTTCTAACTCAACTGAAGAGACAATTGGAACACTAGTTCTAGCTATACTTGTATTCTGAAAGTGAGGAAGTGAATTCTGTACTTACGCATGACACACAGAGACACAAACTGTTCCAAACAACCATGTCCCACACAATCACTGATCAACAGACCCACTCCATACTCTCTAAAGTTTAAGCAGCAACTAATCTACTTCCCAGTGGATTTATGACAGCTCAAGTTGCAGAGTTTCACTGCTTGAGAACACTGACAAAGGAATTGTCGTCATATTTAAAAAAAAATAAATTAGAAGATTATTCACCATACCTAGTCACTGTCATTACTATCCACCAGACAACCACAGCACATCCCCACAGCATTTTATGTTTGCATAAACCATGCATTTAGATGAGATAAGATTAGATCTGTTGCAGTTTCATATTTTATCCCAAGTCTCGGTCTTTGGCTTGCTATTTCAGTTTTGACTTTTGCATCACAATCGTTGCGTAAAACTGTGTTCATCTGACTGGTATTTTGTATCTCTTTGTATGTCTGCCTTACAGCATTTTCAAAGACTAAGGTTGTTTCTTTCCCTGATGAGGATTAAAGTTTTCTTTTTAAGAAACAGACCAAAAAAATCCTTCAGAGAAATACAGCATACAAATGTATCTATTTTATACTTTTTTTTTTTTTTTTAGCAGAGGAGAAGTCAAAGTTATGATGTGGCTGAGATAGTTTTGTTGAACAGTTTCTATTTTACAGCGTTATTTCTATAAATTAACAGTGCGATTTATAAATACAAGCAACTCCTGAAGTGGTACCTATATAGTTCTTCTGTTCCTTTCCCTGTACAGGTCAGAAATAGGAAGTCAGTTTTGGACTAGAGAACATGAACACCATCACTGTTCGCTAAAATTTATGCCGTGTAGGATTAACTTGGTAAAAGATCTCAAAATACGAATCATAAAAGCCAAGCAGCAGTTTCAGTATTTACAATTCTCTTACTGAAAACAAAGCTTTTTATTTCTTCCTCCAGTGGTATAGACATTCCAAAAGTATGTTTAAATACACTCATCAGTGCAGCTATCAAAGGGTAAGTGTGTATTATTGAAACGAGCCCCCAGATTAAGTATATATTGTGAAATGTATGTGAATGTGCATGACTTGAACCAATGAACTGTGGCCTGAAATGATGTCACAGAATGTGCAGCATTAAGTGGAAGGTTAAACCTACTTGCATCTCGGTTCATTAAACGCAGTTAAAGTGCAAATTCCCTCATTCTGACAGTAGTAATCACAAGGGTTCACTTTCTGGTCACAGCGCTGACTTTTAAACCCCACAGAGCATCTGCAGAATTTCAGTAAAATAGACCTATATAAATATTCTACCTTTTGCTGAACAGATTTTAAACGCATTATACATAATGATGGCAAGAGACACACAGGCACACACCCACAGATAACAACATTAATACTCTATTTTCCATGGGAGGTCCAATCTGACTATAACAAAAAGTTTGCTCATCAGCATCGATCAAACACTTTAAAAACAACGAGCCTACCCTAACTGATGGGTTCAGGAATCTAATGTCCTTAACGAAGTGTTATTGTCAAACGTACTAGACATTTGTATTGATTGATCCAGAGTGCAATGGCCTTCAAAATGTTCACGACTGTTTTTTTTCTTAGCATTGCTAACAGCGTTGGCATGTGCTGCAGGTCTATATATTGTAAATCCATATAGAAATTAATGGATGAAACTCGTTTTCCTTGATATGCTATGGTGTTCTACATGAATTTAAAAAAGAATAAGCCAGTTTTCTAAAGGAAAAAGAAAGGAATAATCAGATGCTTCTAAAATAGGCATTCTAGGTGTTTAAGCAAATGAATCACCAGACAATCATTATATTCTGGCCTTATATACTATACCTGTGACATTCTCCTTTTGTTGAGATTTATGATTCTCTCTAGTCCTCAACTGGAGACATTTAAAGAGATAAAGTAGCAGGTAAAAAGGGCTGGATCAAAATTATAATGAAAGAGAGACACAGGCACTTAAAGCACTTCCAGCTGTAGAAGATTGACCCTGCAGAACTGCATTCCATTGTCTCTCACCCCAGAGCTGCAAACATCCAAGGACAACTTTTCGATAGTACAGCTTTGTCCCTTTGTACATTCAGAAGCGCTTGAGCTATCACAGGGAAGAACAGCTGGTCCATCTCTTATGCTGGTCAGTTTATAAAATCTAGGCTTTTCTCCTTTTAAATTCCTTCAGAGCCTGAATACATCTTTTAAGATCACCTACCTCTTATACATCAACAAAATGAAGGGTTGGTCATATCTGTATTTACAAAGTTGGACAATAACTTACTTATGTCACCCTGCAAATATTTGAGTCCAATTCTCTCTCCCAGCATCTCATGTGTTCCTGGAGGATGTTCTGACCTCCAGGTTGTTCTGACAAGTGGAAGTCTATTCCACAACGAAGCTTTTCAGCAGTGCAGAAAAGATTGTTTCATTTATTAGGCAAAAGTCAAAAATCAAGGAGTATGACTAGGTAGCTCAGTGTAACTGAGAGCAGGAAAGAAATTAATTTCTTGCTACAGTGACTACTTCTGTATTTTATATTTAGCAACTGAAAAAGAAGATACACCATAGCTCTCAAGAAAGGACTAGAATGTAGGCTTTTCTGCCTCCTAAGAGAGAGTACGTCACCATCTAGACTAAAGAATCATATTTGCTTTGGCGTTTGATGTCTGGGGCTAAAGAAAATCATCCTGAATTATTCTCTCCATCGTGGTGCAGAAGGGACAGCACAATCTCACCAGAGGACAGTCAAGCTACTATGGGCAGTGTGAAGGTTAGGGTAGAAACTAGAGATACATGAGCATATCCTCAGACCCATAAAGAAAATAAACACTGATATTATTCTTCCCATTTTCTAGCCACCAGGAGGAGTGTCTCGTCCCCAGCTCTGACCATCTTTAGAGGAGAAAAGACTTAGTCCACCTTTGAGAAACCTTCGAGTTACCAACTTGTACCTCCAGATTCTACTCCAGAACAAATGCCTACATGGCCTTTAGATCTGGCCTGAAATTATCAGAAGTCTCAAAAGAGATATCTTTGTATCTACCTGTATTCACAAGATATACCTTAGTAGTATCTTCCACATCACATAGCACAAAAAATTAGACAAAGTATTGGGTTACAGAAATAGCTAGAAAAAATACTGTAAGTTACAACTGCGACCAGCAAATTCTACATCCTAGACAGATCAATAACATGGACAAAAGCATAATAATTTCATTACTTGTTGGCATATAGGTATTTTAATGATCTACACAATGCAGTATACTCACAGACAGACAGGGATATTTGTCTCCGGGTCCAGTTGACAGGTACCACCATTGTAACAGTAGCCATCACATAACTGACAGGTAGAGGCAATCTTGCCATTAGTGCAACTGTCATGGTTAAGAAAAGATACAAATATTTTATTAAATCCGGTGAATTCCCTTATAATTATCTATATATTTAAATATTGATTTTTATGGTATGCACAAGATCTACCGATTGCAAGAATTGTAGGTTTCCACTTTGAAAAGCTAGCACAGGCAGCAAGCTTAAGTAGACAAAATATTTTTAATTTTTTCTTCTGTGAAAATAATCTGTTATTATACACAGTAATCACTCAGCAATATAGCAGCACATCTTACTACATATGCTTTCATTAGTACACAGTATGTGTCTCTCACTGTCACAGAATCAACATATTTCAACATTGTGGTAAAACTTGACTGCTAACTTTATTAAATATTCCAATTTTTCTCGCTGAAGACCTGCTCTGTCTCCTGCTACATCACGCTTTTCCCAGTGAGGAGTGCTCCAAAAGTTAGCTTAAAAAGTCAGGAGCCAGTGGGGATTGTGTGAGAAGTAGTCACGCAGAGGAACTGTTCTGATGTGACTGGTTCAGGGGCTAGTCGCTGTGTGAGAGCTTTGAAAGATAATGCAATATAATCACTATAAAATACATCATTTTGACCATAACCACCCCCACCACACACACACTTACTTGCATACTATGTCGTTACTGTCCTTGTTTATTATGCAGTGTCCCCCATGACATCTGATACATCTGTCCACTTCGCATTTTGGACCTTCAAATCGTACCGGGCAGACACATTCTACACTTCCATCATCAGAAATAGTACATGATTCAGAATTCACACAATAATGGTGGCAAACATCTGCAACCAACACAAAAGATAATTACTAAGAGGCATTAAGGAGCACATAGAAAAAAAAATAATACCTTACTTTACAATGTTTTAAGAGGTACTGTAATAAAAATGAAGCAATAAATGAAGCTGGTGGTTCATTGGCAACTACAAGAATTAAGAATGCTCCATAAAAAGATACATAATATATTAATGATGTAGTTTTGAGAAGTGAAATAGAAGGATAAACTCATGAGATTTTTTTTTTTTTCCCTTCTAGATGTCTAACCATTTATTGCATCATCTCACATAATATAAAGACTACTGATGAGAAGAGCAGAGCAATGTTAATGTATTTAATGAGACATTGGCTGAATAAAAATCTTCTGATACATTCACATTACCATTAACAACATTATGCTAAACTGAAATGGAAACAGTATTTTGAAATAATTAAGTTTTATTTTCATTTATCCACATATTAAAATTTCATGAAGTTCTAATAATGATATATAAAGACATAATCCATAAGTTCTACAAAAAATGACATACATTCTTATCGTTATAGACTGTGCAAGACTTCATTATCTTATTTAACTACTTAAATGCCAGCAGGATTGAGATTTCAAGTAGTGAATTCTTTAATTCTTTAGAAGTGCCAGTAACCGTCCCATCCAGTTTGAATGATTGTAACTACATCAAAACATTTTCTATTTTTTAGCTTGTTTGGGCCTTCAATGACACAAGAAATGAACTTTAACTAGTCTGTATGTCTTATTTCAGGAACCTGAAATAGGGAGTTAAATTCAACTACACCAAATTCATGTATATATAACAACATGCACAACGTTAGTAGGATTCTATGTAAATTCATTCACTTAAATTTATTTCAGCAGTACTAGTGCCTTGACACAGAGCACACATTTGGGTTATTAGCCCTTATGTGAACTAATCACAGGAGAAACTCTGCATTGGGTAATTGGAGACGATAAGTATGAGGAAAATACGGTCTTTGCAATCTGGCAATACCGCAAGTAAATGTCTTCTCCCTGCCATAAAAAACACTAATAGTATTTTCAGCTTGGTAGCATGAATAAAATACCTATGTACATTCATGTATCATCCTTTGCATATGAACTAGTTTCAATCACATCATAGAAAGACTGAAAAAAATACCTTAGAGGCAACCAATCTTTGCAATAATGCTCTATTAATATATTCCAATACGCACACAATATGAATGTGATTAATCAAGCAAAACATCATAGATGTGCATTTATTTACACATTGCTAACTGCAAACCTGTACAGTTTCAGAGAACTCTTACTGACCACAAAAAAATTCCTGTACTCTAAAGGACTGTAAGACTCTGTTTTTCTTAAGAGTTAGAGTTTAAATAAACAAAAGCTTAATTTTATTTTGTGTTTTGTAATGTCTCTGCACTGTGGCATTTTTCCAAATTGTCAGCAGACAATCCAAACCTGATAATAGGCACTGTTTAAAAAGTACCCCTAAATTTACATTTAAATTAATTCTAAAAAAAAAAAAGAAAAAAAAAAGAGAAAAAAAAAGATGTTTGCAGAAGCATTCAACTAGAAACAATTTGTTTGGTTTTGGGTAAGCCTCAAGTAAATATTTTTTCTTAATCTGTGTGTCTGTCTGGGCATGATTTATGTACTATACTGTTTTCAAATACCCAATTGTGTTTGCAAATAGTTATTTGTGGATCCATGCAGTTTCTTTAATACCAAGTAGGAGAGAATCACAATTACTAGTGGCTTTCCATTCAAAGGTTTCAATTTATTTCATAGTCTCCCAACTGGAAATACATTCAGTTTACTTCAGTACAAATACTATTTAAGATACACACTAACCCTTTCCTCATTTGACAGACCTTTCCTTAAAATTGAATACTTTTCGTATCTCGTAGATAATTCCAAACTAGACTTTTATAACAGCTGATTTCCCTTCCAGTTTGTTTAAATCTCGCCCTCTTCAGTAAATTCACTGAATTATGTACCAAATGTGATGGCTTTCACATTTCATGTTCTATTCTATAACAAGCACTATTTTAGAGTGTTACAGTCAAAGCAAATCAGGAGTAGAAAAAAGGAGATTAAAAAAAATATTCTGATCCAGAAGAATAACCGGTTTTAGCTTAGGGTTGCTAGCGAATCATCATGTTGAAGACACTTGAGGAAGCCAAACTGTTATTTTGAAATGAGTGACCAAAAGAAGAAATTCAAGACTGCGTTCAGATGTCTTGAGTATACTGAAAACAGATAATGGTGATCCATGCTAAAAGAAAGCATTCAGAGAAAATAAAGATAAACTGAGAAAGAACACAAGGCCTATTGGTTGATAATCTTTTTTCCCCTTCTCTGCTGTAAAAGTAAAAAATTAGAGAAAGTTCTAAAAAGTGAGAAGAGCTTTTCTAAAGGCATGGAAACCTTTGGAAAACTTCTCAAGGAGAAGATGGGTCAGTGGAATGAAAAACTAGGGAGAACTTCAGAGTCAGAGGGCAGAATCTAAGTCCTGAGAATTAAATAAGTGTAATACTTACAAATCCTGATTTTCAGTACAAGGAGGGGACAGAAACCATCCACAAGGTAATGTGAGATTGAGCAAGATGAAGGAAAGAACACAGAGGCACAAAACTCAGAGTTTTCAATATACTACTTACTGGGGTTAGAAAAAAACCCAAACAGTAAGGAAGCAGATAAAGACACATGTTGGTCTGCAAAGGTGACACTAGCGAAATTCTTTAACCAATGATGCGAATTCACTATGTTTAGGTATTTCACCAGCATAAGAACAAATATGAGAGGTTAGAGTAGAAAATTTTAAGACAATTGTCTCATTCTTACTGACAAAGTCAGTTGTCTTGTACAGCATCATTGTTCATTCATTAAAAAAATAATTCAATTATTTCTAAAAATGCTCTTTCTTCACCTACACACGTTGATGGCTATTGCAGAAATATATTCAAAGATCACTTGAATATCTGAGATTACACTCCCTTAGCACTATGGATAAATGTGGAGCTAAGTTGACCAATGCATGTAAAAAAAAAAAAATTAAAAAAAAAAAAATCACTCAACTCATGTTAAACTCCCGTTTTGTGGAACCTTTATTATAAATCTGGATTTAATAGCTTGTGAAGATTACTTACAATACTGACATCTGTCTCCTGTATACTCAGGCAAGCAGTTGCAAAAAGGTTGATTCCCAGAAGTGACGCTGCAGGTTCCTCCATTTTGGCAAAAATGATGGCAGACTGTCTGATTGCAGTTTGGTCCTGTAAATCCCAGCGCACAGTTGCAGGTAGGCCTCCCTAGTTAAAACAAAACAAACCTATTTTACGATAAAAATAAGTGAACATTAAAACAATAATCAGCACTTTAAAGATAGATACATCTATGATAACAGCACTAAGTTTTAATGTATGAAACCCAACGTGTCATTGCAAACATTAGTTTTTAAAAGTTCTGAATTCGAGCAAAGTTAGCACGGTAAGAGATGGACACATCAAAAACTGCATCTATACACTTTACACTTGTGCATGTATGGTCCTTAACTCTTTATCTGGGAATTACTTTAAAAGATAATATTAAGCAGGAATTTAAGATATGTCTAACCTCTTCAAATCACCCCTGCCAGGCTGGGTTCCTCCAGTTGCAGAGGATAAATATTTGTACAATCAACATTGATGCCTCTTCAGAATACACTCCGTTATTCTCAAATCTACATACCTTTATGTATGATGACATGCATATGCAAATATTCACTGTTGCACTAATAGCCAGCTTTACACAACAACTCTTCTTTTTAAAGGGTTTTAAAACAGTGTTTAAACACTGATGTGCTTTCCTACTGTGATTCTCCTCTATTTTTCCATTTTTTTTCTTACCTGAATCTCATGTCTAAAGGATTTACAGCTTTGTTACAATTTGACTGTTTTATTAAACTTTTCTTTACCCTGACTTTTTTTTTCTTAAGTCTTAGCTTCTTTAAAACAAGCTTCTAGATCCCATACATGTTTTTCAATCTCCTCACTTTGCTTTTATGTCTCATTTTCAATCTTCTCTTCAGTTAAATGACCTGATGTGTCCAACTAGCCATCTTCCTTCTCATTTCCTAATAATCTATTCTCATTCTTGTTTACCTCTTACAAAACTGTATTTTTCCCCTACCCTCCTTAAACTTAGGGAAAACAGACCAAGTTTAACACTGTTCTTCCGTCTTGCTTCCTGGCAAGGAAAGAGATGAAGATTAATCAGGACCTGAGGACACTTCTGAAATAAAGGGGCAGACAGGATGGTTTTCATTTGAATCATCAGGAACCCGACCCGCTGGCAAGTACAATCAGGAGCTTAACTGGGTCACTGCAGAGCATGAGAGAGCTGACAGGCAAAGACTCAGCCCTGTGAGTTAAGTCACAAAAATACGGTATCTCTGAGTAAGGGAGCACGTATGGGCTAGCAACAATCAAAGAGTAAATCAGTATCAGGCAAGACAAAAAGGATTGGCTTGTAAGGAGACTACAGAGAATCAAAACAGTAGCACATGTGCTTTACAAAAAAAACACCCTGTAAAACAAATAAATAAATAAATAGAAATGGGAGAATCAAAAGTATCAATCTTGACTGAGTACATCAATATCATTGGCTATAGCAAATTTTGAAAGGAAAGGCAACTAATGGGCTGTTGTAAAACTAATACACATTTCTTTACTACATAGTCTGTGCCGGTGACAGAATAGGGCTACATGTTAAGCAGCGTTAAAGTCAGGCAGATTAACAAGGTAACTACACGCTGTACTCTGTGTGTGACGCAGAAGCCCTTCGAACCAGAATTATAGGCTATTTTTTCCTGTTCATGCCTTTTAGATTTTATTATTGACAGACCAATCAAGATAATGATATGACTGAAGAATCCAAATGAGATCGGGAAAAGTGAAAGAATATGTCAATGATGCGACCCTGCAGTTACCACTGTATTTACATTGGAAAAACTTCACACCATGTGGTAGGGCAGGAACAAAATTCTTACGTATCAGCAATCCTGCTTCATGGAGGGGTAGGTTAGCGAGCACACAAGAGTAGCTATGCTGCACTTGGGCCTGACTTGGTTTAAAAGAGAAGTGACAAAGTCCTAAGTAGTTAAATGAAATAACATTTAAGGGTTACTTTTCCATAATAATCATCTCTTATCTTCATACTGGTCTGCAAGGAAACCCTTACAGAAACTCTTACCCCTGTCTGATTTATTGATACATCATGACTAGGTCCTTCCCTTACGGTCTTTTGTCCCATTCACTGTTTACTCATTTTATTACAATGTCTGGTGTAGGTATCCACTGTGGCTTCCACATTTCCCTCCTGATGTCTTTTGCTACAGCTCCATCCAAAACTCTGAAATGTGCAGCTTTTTTTTCTGTTTCTTCTCTATTTTGTCTCATTACAGTAATGCAGATTGAACTAAATATTTCATAAAACTCCACAATTCTTTTTTTTTTTTTTTCTGGTCTGCCTTTGTTTCAATACTATTCAATCATTTAACATACTTGTATTTTTTCAATACAAGTGAAGCACCCCCATTTTTTTTCCTGCTCTGACTCATGCAGAACAACTTACTCATTTTCCTTCAACTACTTCTTACTCTTGTTACATGAAACCCTTCACGTAATTCTTTTCTATACTTCTATTTTAAGCTATGCTAATTTAAAGTGTTTTGCAAATCATCCTAAAGGCCATGAGATCAGTTAGTCTCTTTCTCTAATGAGTACAGCAGGAACAAAACCGTTGACTTAAAAATAGCTCCGACTAGTTTAATATGCATCAGCCTGGTTATTCATATCTGTCCCCTGTGATCTAAACAATAAATCAAAGATGTTGAACTCAGATGTTAGCACGGACTCTTTTTGTTTTTTTTCCCATGTATACACTTGTATTTAAATTTCTGCCCCCAAGCCAGGGGTTTCACATAATCTTTCAGCTGAGTCAATGTTTTCATAAAAAAGATTAAATAAAATAGTGCTGGAACATAGATCTGGAGGTCTGAAATAATTTTTTTATTATTAATATTCCTCTATTTTTTAAAAAATGATGGGGCAATAATATTTTCCTGGTTTGTAGAAAAGATTATTCTATTCTTTTTCTAATGTATGCTGATAAATATGCCAAACTGCTGACAGTTATATGAAAATTTAATACAGTATAGCCTAAAACCCCTTTTTTCCACTCAATTTGACATGACTTTTAGTAATGTTAATAGTTCATTGCCTATTTATACACAGACTGTTGGCACCGAAAATAATACCAATAATGACATTTTCATCTGCCTTACTCTCATACATTATTTCTGATATAAAATGGTTCCAAGACCAGTTTAACAAAACTGTAGTGTTAAACAATGACAAACAACGCCGTACACGTTATAGTATAGAAAAATATTAGTAATGAAAGTGGTTTATGGAATGTTAAAATGCTTCCAATTCAGTTAACCATCTTTTGGTGTATTTGATGCAAAAATGAACAAAAATCATTTTCTGCAAGAAAACACACAGAAACAAAAAATCCATTTTGAGCTCTTCCTTCTTAAGTGCAAACCTCAGCTAGATTTGCTGTATGAGAACACTATGTTTTCCTCTGTCTATAACAGATTAGCATCCTAGCTTTCACCTATCCTCTTCTTTAGTCTTTTTCCTAACACAATTATCCCAAGAAAAAATCCCCTTGCTGAAACATCTTTCTCTTCATCAAAGTGTCATGAAGGACAAAGTGGTAGCAAACTCTCAGCATCTGATGTGTAAACCTTCCAATTTCAAAACTACAGTAATGACATCTAGAGATCAAGAAGCACACCTTGCTTTATTCAGGATTTTTCTACTCTCAGTGATTTATAATGAATGTGACTACAGTTTGGTATTTACTATCTCCAATCCAATTCTTGGATACACTGAGTTTCTCACTATACATATATGCAAATGGAAACATAATAGAGGTAGTCCCTATATTGAGAGCATTTTGTATTTAAAATAATTCTAAAAATTTTAAAGAAATGAATTGCAGAGAATACATTAAAAAGCACACCAAGATATAGATTATTTGTGTTTCCCAGTCAACGGTACACTCAACACCAGCAATGTGTGGTTTGGTTGATGAACCATGATTAGCTTTACTGAACCAACTGCAGTGGAGAGAAGCTCGATTACTGTACGTAACTGGTAAGTGAACTGACTGGGCTCAATCCCAACAGATACACATTTTCTCCATGTTGTGAAAGAAAGGGAGAAATGAGCATTTTTGAAATACATCAGGGCAGTCTCAAAAGCTGCTCTTACCAAGGCTGTTTATGGTGGTTCTGGTGGGACCCTTAGATCAGCTGTGGACCAGATCTGATAGACTTGATATCTAGCAAATACCACCCCTTTCCCCCACCCACATCCCTGTCCTGGTGACGAGATATGTAGCATCACTCTTTGAGACTACTGGGCCTGATAAGACATTAGCAAAGTAAACAGGTTCTTTACTGACAGTGTTTTAAATATGTACCATCATGTCCCAAAATCAACTTATTTTGCTTATAAAACAGAAAATATTTACTTTCTAGGTAATTAGTTTTTAACAATATTTAATCAATATTCCTTCAGTGAAAAGACAGTAATTTTTCCCTCATTTTGATACAAACATAATTCTATATGATTAGACATACTCTTCGTACTGTAAGTATAGAACAAATACGTATTTATCTAATTTTGTGAACTAGTTTGTGTGTTCAAGACATGTAGTAAATTATTGCTCCAACATTTTTACTTTAAACTGTAAGGAGAAAGGAAGTCCATTTTTATGGTAACATTTAATATTTTCCAAATTCCTATTAATTTGTCTTACTGGAAAGTCTTCATTATTGTACCCAAACTTTTAATTACGTCTCAGATATGTACTTTTAATTAACTGATGACATTTTCTTTGTTCAATTATTGTAGTTCAATACAACTGTCATAAACTTATAAATTTTAATTAAAGCTGCCCCAATCTCTAGCTATATAGTGTTCACATAGGAATTTGCCAAAAGGCTTAGCAGCAAGTAAACCAACAGTGAATAATCCTTGAATTGCCAGTGGGATTTGTTTAACAAATTAACATTCATGTGCAGATAATGAGGTTCTACAACTTAACACATCCAGCAAAGATTTAGCACAATCATGTTTTAAAAAATGAGTAATACTCTGCAATTTACTTAATTAGTTATCACATTACTATTCTATATTAGGTGGTGAAAGAGCGCAGGATTTACATGTTCACTGGAACACACACGTTCACTAGAAGAGTATTTCGTACGTATTCGTATTTATGTCAGAATACAATGAAAAGTTTGTTTTCAGGATCTCTCTCCCTCATTTTTTGAGCCAGAAGCCAGCAATAAGGAAATTCCCTGACTCCTAGGGAAGCCTCCCAGCAGCAGAGACCCAGCTGAAGCTCTCCTTGCGATGCTAAATTTACTGGCAGTCCCTAAGCTTTCCAAAGGGCATGTGCATAGAATGACACTTATTAGATCGACTGCAGCAATCTGAGTTGGATAATATACAAGAATTGAGAAGGGCAATCAGAGCTTCTAAGAAAGGCAGAGTCAAGCAAGTTGAAATTATCACAGGTCATTTATATTTTGTGGATAGGATTCGGATCGGCCCTCACATCCATATGGCTTCTGCAAGTTCCAGAGGAAAAAGCTTCATTTTGAACAAAAATACATTTTTCTTTCAAAAAGGAGAAAATTAGAAAAGTATGTTGAATTTGATTGCATCAGTTTAGCTGAACAGTTTGATGAGCTGGTTGCATTATAATGGGTCAAAAGTATAACTGTTGCTTTTTAAGGAACATCGTAGTACAGAAGTGGTATGCACAGATAGCAATAGCATAGTAGATCAAATTAAAATTATATTGAGACAACCTCTCATTTTTAAATAACTATTTTATACTTTCTAGAAAAAAAAAAAGGGAGGAAAAAAAAAAGTGGGCAATGTATCTATTGCTGGTGGACAAGCCAACTTGGTAGAACATATAAATCTAGACAGAATATAATGCTAAAGTTCTACAACCATTAAAGAAAAACAGCAGTTCTTGGTAATAAAGAACCATTTTTTTCCCTTACATGTGGTAACGTGCAATAATGAAATAACATGTACACTAACCAACCTCAACATAACTCTCTGACAGAGCAGATCAGCTGTGTCTTGAACGCTAGCTGTGTACTCACTGAATTCAAGGCCTGAATGACACGCTTTGCACAGAGGTGTATTTGACCAGAAAGAGGAACTGGCTGTTCCAAAAACACTTGGGGAATTAAGCTTTCTTGACTTAGTTACAGTTTGCAATGCTTTTGGGGAGTCCAGTTTAGCTTCCCTTTGTAAAATACGTAATGCCTTTCATATAAAATAGATTAAACCAGGATAAGGGGACATCTCATTGACATGCTAGCTTGTTTCAGTAACACACAATATGTGGCCTGGTATAGTTAAGACATACAGTCTGATAAGAAACAGAGATTTCTTCTTAATAGAATATTTACTGGGTCCAGTGGCTAGGCTTGCAAGGAAGATAGGATGAGGATCAATTTGAAAATCTTATCTGGAATGCTGAATGGAGCGATGTTAATTTACAAAGATAAACAGTCTTTTTTTTCTACATCTCCAGCATGTAAAAAAGTTATGGTACAGGATTCAAGGCATAAATTAAAAACAGCTGAGAGAAAATCTGGTTAACTTGAAATATGATTACTAAAAACTTGATTAAACTGGGAAAGTGGACAAAACACACCAGAAGAATATTTCTATTAGCAGGTACGTCCAGTCAGACTTATCAGAACCATCTCTACGCTGATCTTGGCTCATAAAGGCCTGGCACACTTTGGCCATGCATGTGATACAGTAAACTTGAGTCACAGTTAAAGGTTCAGACTCCCAGATCTCACGCAACTCAACAGTGAAATGTGGACTGTGGTGACATCCATGCTGGCTCTCCTGATGCATTTCTGGTGGAGACACATCATCCTGTTTGAGATCAAGCAGAAATAAGGCTATCGCCTCCATCTTCAGGCCCTCTGCAGCAGCTGGGCCCACAATTAACAACTTAGCAGAAGTACTTGTAGAATCTGCTCACATCTCTCCTTTAATCACTGGTGACCAAACTTACTAGACTAATTATTTCAGCAAGGCTAAGAGATATCAGAAGCTGGATTTAGCAGAGGGAAGGAAAAATAAAATAAATAAAACCCAGCAGCATCATAGCTGTGGGAGTACAGCAAGTGTTAGCGGCCTAGTAAAGAAAACATAAGCTGCTGAAGGTGACTGAGCCCTATCCTGCTGTCAAAAGAAAGGGATTAAATAAAACACTGGCAAATGAGCTGAGTTCTAGGAGCCGAGTTACTATTTTATGAAGCCTTCTACCCCCACAAAAGTATCAATTTAATGCCGGGCATGTAAAGATGAGGTAGTAAACATCCTCTCTTCAGATGACAAGGAAGTTCTACATGTCATTTAAATCACTCCTGACTTTCTTCCATCCACTTGCATGTCCTCACTAAACACATATTGATCTCGCTACATTGATAAAAATCCCTGCTTATTATTTGTGCCAGTAGTTCCACTAGCTGTTAGAATCAGTTTCAAGTATAATTAATCAACTTCAAGTACAAGTAATACTCATTTTCTAATATTTAGCCATTATTAGTGCTGTTAACTATGAACAACTTTATTAACCCTCAAGTACTAAGAACCGAAAGATCCAGTTTGGCACACAACAGATTGCTGGTTTTGCATTCACTTGGAATTTTGCCACCATATCTCAGTAAATAAGAAGAGGCTCCAGAGAAGTCAGCATGGAAAGTGAAGCTAAATTACTAAATTACGTAAGCTAATTAGTAAGGAGTACTGAGGAAAACTGAGGAGACTATGATACCTAATTCTGCACTACAGGGAGCTTTGTCTGCACTGAACCCTCACAAACTCCTTTTCTCAAATCAGGTGCCTGTACTTTTTTTTCCAGAGATCGGGGTGTTGGTCACTACATCACATAAGAGAAAAATCATTCACATCATCTTCAGCAGCCAGTAGGTTACTGAGAAGAGACTAGACAGCAAACTTTTCTTCAGCTGTTTGATTTTGAATCAAATATGTGAACAACCCTTGGAGCAGAAAATAGAATTCAACTTCTCCTTTCTTACAGAATTACTATATTTTAGAGTACTTCTTATCACACTTTCCCTCTCTAGACCAAACACTAATTAATTACATTATACAAGCTACAACAGCTAATGTGTTAGGGACAAAGATCACTGTCAAATACCCGCTTTTTGACAGTTAGGATAATATCCCTGAAGATAAGAGATGCAATTTAAAATTCCTTCAGGAAAACAAAGGATTTGAGTTCTGATCAGTCAAATCTTTCTGTGAATCAGATGAGTAAAATGACTATTTTGTGAATTCCAGTAAGACAAAGGTAGAAGATTGAGGTCATACAACTCTGTAATTTATGGAAATATCTCTGTGTATGCATAAAAAAAAAAATCTAAAGCAAGAATTGAGCTACAGAGAGAGCAAGATGTGTGAGGTTGTTCCAGATGTAGTTTGACTGGACCTTATGCTTTACAATTCCATTTCTACGTCTCAACATGTGCATCTTTATACTGAATACTTACTTATATGCCCTTTTTTCTGCAGCTTAATTCTGCTAAAACACCAAGATACATGACTGAAAAGCACCACTGATTAGAAAGTATATGTATGATATAAACTATTTTGCACACTGCTTAAGCACAGACAAAGAAGTAAATTACAAAAAGAAAAAAAAAATAATCACAAACAAGGAACAAATTCAAACATCTGAATCAAAGCAGGTATAATAGTAAGATACAGCTGCTCAGAAATATTTACCAAGGAGAGAGGCTCCACAGGTTCCTCCGTTCTGGCAGTAATTGTAGCAGTGGTTGGTTTCACACCTTTCACCAGAGTAACTTGGCCAGCAGTGACATCGGGGATCCCCCTTCTCATTTATAATGCACTTTCCTCCATTTTCACAGGTTAATTTACAAGTATCATCTGCAGCAAGAGCACACACACATTTGCTTTCAACAATCCCATTTCATGTAAGCAGCAGAACAGAATAGTGCACCTTAAATAGAGCTACAGGTCTCTTATCAATGAGGGAAAAAAAATAAATACCACTTTTCAAAATTGGAGCAAGTAAACTATTGCTCCTGTTTCCACAGTGCTAGAAAAAATGACACACTTAGGAGACCATAAGCAGTGGAAAGGCTGTCAAGAGTTGCAGAGCAGGTGGGCACTGTGCTAGCCTGGACAGCAGGGCTGTGCATGGCAGTTATGCCTCACCCAAACAATGCCACGGGTAAGTTGACCTCCTTGGAATGTAAGTTAGCAATGACAGTATGAATTCTTGTTTGAAAGTATCATTCCTAGTTAGTTTAAGAAATGAAAAAATGAAAGTTGGTTTCAACTGGGGGATCTCAGAAACCCTCCCAGTCATTTTCTGGTGACCTCAGCCTTTTCTTACCTGATTTTTCGGATCTCTTTTCCACTCTTTCTATTAACTAACACCTTTCTTAACAAAATCCCATCTAAAATATTTAAAAGGAAAGTATTCAGCCTTTAAATCCTCTTCAAAAATTAATATTTGCATACTAACTTGTCGCTCCCAAGTCATATTTTCTAACTTACTCTTTTACTCTTCTCCTCAGTCTTTTAAACCACTGAGAAGAGATCGTGCCTGCTGCTCTGCATTCACCAAGTGCTTACAGCAGTAGTGCCACCGCCTTGGCGGTGAGGTATGAGGTGACACAAATTTTGATTAGGCCAGATTCAATCTTTCTATAAAGTGGTTTTGCAATTAGAGTCGTGCCTGTCTTGGAAATACTTTGAAAAATAAATCTCTATTCATTTCAGAGAACAAGATCTAAAAGCATCCAATGACACCAACGAGAAATTAATTATAGACTAGCACACACACAATGTTCAAACATCCAAATAATTGTAATCCTAAAGACACTGACAAGCACCTTTCCAGCCCAAAACGTGCTTTCAGCATTAAGACCTTTCATTTCTCACATAGCAAAACAAATCCCATGAAACCAGGCTGCTTCCTAACTAATCCAGCATTTGAGCCTACATGGCTTTTAACAAAAGGGATACCACAAACACTAAGAACTCTTCAGTAATATATCCACCAGCTGCAGATATTTTGCTGAATTAATCTGGTTTCATTAAATGACCAATGAAAAAGAGTCAAGGTTCCCGTTTGTCCTATACTGGTTGAGCTCTAACACTGACTGACACAGGCACATCAACCCTTTTTTTTTTTTTTATGTTTAAGGAAACACATTGCATTGTACATGTAGAATTTAAGAATAACAGATATCCTCTAGCTGAATACTTCTCTCCAGCATGGACTCCACAGAGTCCAGTAAAATAACTGTGCTTATGCAAAAGCCTTTTCTTTGGATGCACTCAAACCTCTCTTTCCTGCTGGTTTGCTAACTACATGGCCCAGCAAAAAGGACACAGCGATCAGCAGAAAACATACAGAGAAACTCATGCAGGTTTTATTATCTATTTCTATGGACCCCAAAAAAGCTATAGTCTGGCCGACCATGGGGGGAACAAAGGAAGCAATAAAGCCCCTCACTGCAGGTGACACAACAGAAGAAAAGGCAAACTGAGCCAAAAATACGATAACATAAGGAGATATCAACCATGCCCCGTATCCCAACATAGCCAAGGACAAACCAATCCAACAAATACCAGAAAGACACATTACCCCAATCCATTACCCCCATTATCCTTGACTCTTTCATTGACTCCACAAATTTTCTCACAACCCCCTCCAGCAGCAGCCCCCAACAGCAGCAGCAACTCCTAAATAAGGAGCTCTATTGGCCTTTTATCTCCACTCTCTAATCACCACCTAACTGGCAGCTGTTTCACATTTCTACTTTAGTTCTCAGCATTTCAGTGCTTGGCCTGGCCTCCCCTCCTGGCTGGCCCTCTTACAACAGAGGAGGCCCATCCCTCACATCAAGGTCTGGTATGGCATCTGTCCCCACCGCTCAACGCCTACTGGGTTGCAGCCAGCAGCGGAGCTGAAAGATCTTCTTGGTGGCAAACACAGAGGCCAACCCAGTCTTGCCCTTGATTACAACAGGAGGCACCTGGGCAGCCTTAGCCCCTTTCACCTGGTTGTGAAATTCATCCAGGTGTCAAGTTCACTTCAGGGCTTGGGGTTCAGACCCCAGCACTTCACCTGCTTGTGCATGTCCCTCCTCAGCAGGGTCTGGCTGAGATGGTGCAGACACATAACCTGGGATCAATCCTATTTAAACAAAACCTGTGGAAACTGATCGTCTTTCAGGCAATTGCACCTCTCTCAAATTAAGCTGAAGCTAGACAACAAATCTAAAAGTTATTGTGGGGAACTGACTGGCACATCATTATTGCAGGTATTTTACAACAAAGATTTGAAATGCACTTAATTTCTCAGCACCCACCCTAGATATATATATATATATATGTCTACTGTAACAAAGCTACTTCATAGTTGGGAGTTTGAGGATGCCTCAGTGGTTTATTTATTTGGGTGGTTCATTAAATCCTTTGATGTTCCATGAACCACTCTTCAGTTACTCATTATGGAAGCTGTTTAAATGGATAATGTAGCATATCTTATTGGAGAGAAGGTCTATTTTTGTTTTGCTTATCTTATCTGTTTTACTTATCATTAGTCATGAGTTTATAGAGCAGAACTTGGTAAAAACAGAATAAATAACACTGAAGTACCGACAAGTGCTCATTTTTATGAACTTTTCTGATAGCACATTAAAAAACATGTTATATTTATCTTCCAGAGTAATTCTGCAGAACTAAGATATAAGATTTTGGGAAAAAGAGGTAATTAAGAGAGACTATGAATTCAAGAGAAAAATAAGAGTATCAAAGGCATACTTAGAACTATAAAACATGAACCACAAACTTGAAAGTTGCCCTAACCTAATTCAAGAAATACGTGCCTTCATATTTTCAGGAAAATATACTGAGCCAAAAATTGCCCACCAGAATGATTTTCTAATCTAATTGGTTTTCAAGATTGGGACACTCATGTCTTAACTTTATGCAACAGTCAACTGAGAAGGTTCCTGAAAAACAGAGAAATCTGTAATATTTTGTATTGTCACGGGATTGTTAAAATTCACTACTGATTTTGTTCTCTATAAAACATATAAAATTCAAGAGTTTCAGCACACATCCAAAATGAAACAGAAGTTATTACAACAATTTTGAAATTTAGATATGACTGAAAGATATAATGAATAAGCCAGTTTTACAATACTGTGTTACACTTTAAGAATATAGGGCTTTTAATGCTTTGTTGTCCGAAGATAAATACAAAAATCAAATTACTCTTGCTGATTCACATCAACTGAGTACAAAAAAGGGATGAGACTCCTTTGTGTGGGAGACAGGAGCAAAATGGTTCCACTGGAGAAGACAGGAAGAGAAAATATGGGACAAAAACACAGAAAAGTTGTTATAAAAAGATAATTACGCTTCATTTTAATTACTGAAAAACAAATCTGTGAAAGAATAAGCTTGAAACAGCTTTAGTAAGCAGCCACTAGTAGAAGAAAGTTTTTTGTTAAAAAAAAATAAATTCAGAAGAGTTTTCATTCGGAGTCAATTCAATACTGCTGTGAGCTTGCTGGAACTTGGACTCAAAGACCTCTCAGCTGCTCTTTTCACTTCTGAAATGATAGTAATAAATCATTTCACTTGTTATCCTACTCCTAGTCTAGCTACTGGATCTCTCTAATATGAATGAAAGGAAAGAATTGCAGGTCATGTAATTGTACGTATTATCTCTTAGCCCAGTTGTTTTGTCTTCTGCTGCCTTGATTTGCCTATTTCAATTTTAATATATCTTCAATAAAAAAATCAAATAACTTTGATTTGTAGTTTTTCATATGTTTTTCTTCCTAATATGACTTTCTGACAACAACTTTAATGCATTTATGGCTTATGTGCTCCATCTTTGACTCTTTAACTGCAAGTACATGAAAAATCTTATATAGAAGAAACACTGATAAAGCAGCAATATAAAACTTTGTGAACTCTACTGGTATTTTTTTGTTCACTCATTCAATTTCTTGATATTCCATCCCTCTCCCCTAGTCACACATATCTTTTATTGCCATTTCTAAAACAACTTTTTCCTGAGACAAATGCATCTTACGTTTTGCTAATTTTTCTCTTTGAAATATCCACTGATTTCTGGACTAGACAGTTAAATGGAGAGAAGATGCTATAGAGTGCAAGGTTCAAGAATCATGTTCTTTAGGACAAGAATACTTTCCCTCTTCACAGTGGAAAATACTCATCTCATGGGACAGAAAGGTATTTGTTCTTGCCTATACTGCAGAAAAGGGTGCAGTTCACCCTCCACTGAGCTGAATGCACCTATAGAAGACAGAGTACGGACTTAGAACATGATGCTCAGGTTGCATAAACCTTCCTGTCTCTCCAAATGTGGGTCTTACTATCTACCAGTCTTCCATATGCTGAAATCTATCAGAAAACGTGGTAATTCCCAGATTTTGTCTGAATACTGTAAGGCAGATCCCTCCTCTTTGTTTTGGCTTCTTATTTTTTTGCTTTTAAAAGTCTGCTTGCTTCGCAATTATAAATGGCAGAGAAGGGCTAAGAAAAGGATGCACAGTGAGAGAAAGCTGACACCTGCTGTAATCCTTTTTCTTGGGTTCTGAGAAATACCAATCCCAACAGCAACCCCTTTCTAAATACAGAAGATACTGCTGTAAACAGAAGATTTTTTTCAAACCAGAAGCAGATTTCCGTGTGATCCCTATTCTATTTGTTATCTAAAATGACTGAAAGCAGGACAGAACCCAAGAAGACAGCATGGATTGAACTGCCATAGCTTTTGCTAGTACAGCTCCCTGAGGAAGACTTTGGGGGTGAAGAGGAAAGTATATAGGAATTAACCTCTACATCCCCAGCCAAAGCACTTGGTCTGCCTGCAATCTATGTGTGTAGGGGGCAAGTCCTCAAAGCAATGTGCTGAAGGAAACATCATGATAAATTAAATGTTTCATCTCTCTTCAGAAGAAACATTGGGTCTGAGTGTTCATAGTTTTTCCTCATTTTTTTTTTTTCAGCCATATTCAATTCTTAAAATGAAAGCGGTAACGGTGCGACTGCAGAATACAGAGCTCTTGGAAGCGTTCCTTACTCCTGCTCATTCAGCTGTGGTACACACTGTCTTCCTTCGGTGCAACTCTCTGTATTTTCATACTCTTGGTATGTTTTTAGCTCCACTGTGCTACGGTCACTTAGATACAATAAAGCTAATGGATGCCAGTTCCGTGGTCTCTTTTAAGAAAATGAAGTGGTACTCTACCACTAAAGTGTAGCTTCTAAACTGAAAACATCAGGTCTGCTACAGTCAATAAATAAATGACAAAAGAACTGCACCCCATCAATCACAATCATCTAGGGAGAAATGAGACAGAAGCTTATCTAAGCACACACAGGGACTTGCTTTCATTTTGTCATAAAAACATTCTGTGCAATAGAACACACATATGTTGTAATAAATCCGGCTTGAAAAAGTCAAATCAAAGATAAAAGCTGCTTCTCATCAGTTGTGTGAGATGCTGTTGAAACAGCTGTCTGAAGCAATCTGGATTTGCTCTTACAGAAAGACGCTGAGGATTCAATATGTAGAATACCTCACGTAGGACTTACCGAGAAAAATCAACTCAACGGATGAAACCAGTAGCAACACTGGGCAGAATTTCAAGACTTAGCTCAACCGTCTTTTGTTAAAAAACCCACCAACAATCCAATGAACAAGAATCGGAGTCAGTTTTGGGGATTGTGTCACAAGAAACAGAGTGACTGAGATTACCTCACAGTCACCGGTCTTAAGGCAGACAGACTAGTAAACTGTACAAAGTGTGAAAGGTATCTTTACAACAGTCATGTCAAAAATTACCAAAATGAAGAATGGCATAGCAATGTTGCAATTAATCATTATTTGTGGGAAGGCATTTTTCACAAGGATAGATGTATATACATAGTCAAAACAGAATCTAAAACACAGACTCTCACGAGGGCACCATTCAAGATGGATGGGAACTGGAGATGGCTGTCCCATTTTGATTCTGTCAGGTTACGGAAATCTACTACTGGCTTCCTTACTACATGGTTAAAGACCCAAAACACTTAAAGACATTAAAAAGCATTATGAAAGTTCAATCTACTACCACTTACTACTGTAATTTGAATTATATATTACTCAAAAAGTATAGTTCAGTCACACTAGTTCTTGATATCTACAATTACCACTAAGTTGTCAAACTAACACACTTCTCAGGCGACTTGAAATAGCTACTGTGTAAGTACAGAACAAGCAGAACACCTCATTTTGATTGTTACATGTGTGACAGTCACTAAAAGAGACTTAAAAAGTTGAGTTTTCAGATATGTAGATTAGTGATAGTGTATTTTTGAACAGATAAAATATAATGTACATAAATTATTGTAATGTATCTACTATACAACTCTTGCATTGTGATTAAACCAGTAACAAAACCAAATGAATACAACAGCTAAAAAGCATTTCACAAATACTCAGGTCTCAAATTAAAATCTTCTGGATTTCATTCTTTTAGGGATAAGCCAGAAGACCATCAAAATCAACAAGAATATTTCAACTGACTTTGAACCAGGATTTTATTACAGATTAGCCAAAAAATATGGCTATAATTTTTTTTATACATTAACCCTTTGGATTAATGTCTGGTGACTCTTCTACAATATACAGGTTTGATAGCCATTTAAGGCAAGAATTGCTGGTTTGGGTTACTGACATCCATAATTGTGCCAGAAATACTCTGAGACAACAAAGGCAATATAAGGAGAGAGTCAAACAAGCTGAATGCATGTGCTCTGGAATATTTCATATACATTTTCTAGCTCTTCAACAGAAAAAAAAAACGAAACCCCAAAACAATAAAACAAAACAAAATAAAGACTATGGATCCTATTTTTTTTTTTTTAATTCCATACTGTGCAACTTCCTACATGACAAGAACCTGGTTTTGAACTTGACTTGTCTGTTATTTGTAGGCAATTAGTGACCTATTAGCAGTGAGTGGGTTTTCAGCCAGCCATTAATTATAAACCTGTATTAATTCAAGATGATGATTTTGAGGTCAACTCTGACCTTTCCAGGAATCTCTGTTGATCCTTGAAAGCCTAAGTGGAGTGTCAGCATGAGGCAAACATTTAATATCCACTTCATATTTTTTTACAAAAAGTCAAAATAGCGCAAAAACCTACATTTGTCAGTGTTCTAGGATACTGGGGCTTGTTTCAATTCATGATTTATAATCTGTGAGGCTACAAAGCCTGCAATCTACTATTACAAAAATAATATACAAGAAAAAATGTACACAAAAAAAAAAAATCTATGCCAGGCATTACTTGAAATACAATTGTAGTCAGAGAACTAAGAAACACTTACTCAGCAGCCCTTTAAAAAGGCATAACAGATATTGCAGCTGTGGGAAGATACTGAAAATTATCAATATATTAAAAATGCTTCTCTAGGCGTTTTCTCTCTACCCATAAAAATTTACAACCAGCGGCGAAATAATTTAAAAGCCTCTTCAGATCTTTCTCTAATAAAAATGTACCTTCCTGAAAACGCTACCATGGCATAATCCTTTGCCCCACTAGTAAAACTGTAGTGTTACTGAGATAACGGGTTCAAATTACTACCAGTCACCAGTGAAAAACAATATTCTTTTATTCGTTCTTCCTTCAACACCTAAGTAGTATCTACAGGTCATCTGAAATAATTTTTAGGTGCCACTATATCAGCAGAAAATCTTGGTGAGTATCCATCTCAGATGAAGAAAGAGCTGACACTTGGAGGGCAGGGAGGGTTGATCCTTTCTGAAGACAAAGGATGTTTAGACTGACTTATCTCAAGAGTCAGAAACCTTGTACGTTAGGATAATGTTTTCTATTACATCTACTTTAGTAACATCACTTCTCCCTTAACAGTGGAAATTGTTGTAAACCAGCTGTAAACCACTTTATCGCTGTAAAACTATTATATAAATACGCATTGGTAGGTATTCAGCCAAGGGTGTGCAGTAATAAAGCTTTCATTTACTCTCTGTTTGCTGGAGCATGGTGTAGCACATATAAAAGTTGGTACTGTAAATGTACTGCATGCAATGTAATCCTACATAAGCAAAAAACATGAATGGGTTCGTTTCCCAGGACAAGCTTTTTAATACTGTTTTACTCTCTAAATTATTCTTAAATTTCTTGATGCAGAGAGGGAAATGCTGCTAGTCAGGATAGTTTTGTTAACACTCCATCATAAACTACTAAAATACAGTTGTGTTAGTTCGATATTGAATGACCAGGTAGTATAAATAGGTGAGGTTTTCTCCACAGCATGATGACATTACAGGTAAATTAATTTAATTGCTAAATTGAACTTTTTAAATACTGAGCATCTCACCCAAATATGTACCTCTTAGACTTCTAAGCCTGGAATTAAACATTAGAAAAACATCCTAATACTGACTTCTTATACACACAAGAAATCCTATTCTATGATTTCTAGAACCTTTTAAAATTCAAGTTGGTTAAGAATCCATTCCGTTAGTCCGACTACCCTAGGTTTGGCCTCAGAGTGGAAATAGTTTTAGAGTACTTAATAATCTTCCTCTATGGAAAAGAAAATTCCCCCCTCCGCCCCTTAAACAGAGCAAAAACTTAGTCTTTTACCATGAAGTCTGATTTCCTGTGTCTTGATATTAGTCATTATAGATGTTATTGAAATATATAATTTAGATAAATATATTTCAGTTGTTTTTTCCTTTCTGCCTGTAACTTCAAAGTTATTATTATTTTGTATGTTGCTTTTACTGCCTTTTAACTAGTGCTGCAGTCTAAGCAGAGGTGTTTCTTGAAGGCCTTTCAGGTTATTTTTACCTCCTGAATGGCTGATGTTTAATTTGGAATTCAAAACCCTTCAGAACTTTTCAAACTTCTTTTGGTCAATACATATACACGGTCACATTTAAGTACCATCTTGTATCAGTTGAGCTGGAAGCTCATTTCTAATTTTCATGAATATAAACAGGTTTTTTGAATGAGGGATTTTCCTTCTTTGTATTTCATTGCCATTTCAGATAAATAATATGTATATTGAACAACATCACTAAACTCTTGACTCCCAGACAGCCTAGCCTTTGCAATGACAAAAGCTGACCAATTGTTTATTTTCTGGTTCTCATGCACTTTTCAATACCCACCTAAGAGGCTCTGATCAATGCACGTTCCATTCACCAAAGATTTTCCTTCTGGACAAGCACACGTAGCACCAGAAGGGTTCAGTAAACAAATGAATTCACATGTCAAGCCCAGGCATGGATTAGGCACTGTTTAAAACGACAAAATATTAAAAATAAAGATTATTTTTTTCTTTAAGAATTACACTGTGTTCTAGAACTAGGAATAAATAAAGAATATGCAGTAAGAAACCTCATCTGCTTGTGGCTAGAGGTATTTGTACTCAACTCTCTGCTGATTTTTTTTATACCTCATCTACAGCGTGGGTACACAAGACAAGCACTTGTCCAATGTCCTTTCAAATGAGAGAAAATCCATCAAAAAATCTAAATCAAACTTTATATATAAATGAATATGACAATCTATATTGATTTTGTACAATCAAGCTCTGTTTTATATTTATACAACTTGTCTACACCCCCCCTCTCCCCCCAAGAACCTGCTCAATATTGAGTTTAAAGTAATTATGCTTACTCACAGTCCATTTGTTTGTAGCGATGAAAAATCAAGGCACTTTTTGCTTTATCAACATCAACACTTAGATATTCTACAAGGCTCCTGCCAAACTTGTGTACTCTAAATGCACCGTTTTTAGGACCTGCTCCATATATATAATCCTCAAAAACATCAATTCTATGTGGATGAAGTAAACCTTAAACAAAAATAAACCATAACTATAAAGATGTATTCATAATCAAATAATAAAAAACTTTCTTTTAATAATAACTTCAACTGCATTATTCCAATTACCACCTAAAGACATTGCTATTCAAGACAGTTGGTTTTGTTTCCACAAAGATTTCCTGTAAAAAACCCCATTCTTCCCGTACCACAATCAACTAAAATCTCCAGCTTTGCATTAACTTTCCATACAAGTTAACATCTGAAATTGCTTGATTATTGAAAAGTAAGGTAATTGTACAGTAACAAGTAGCTAATTAGAACATACTTAGGTACATTTTAACTAGAAGTATGTGACAAGGAAGAAACATTGTTTTGCTGCACATAAAAGAAACTATTCTGCCAAAATATTTCTTCAGCTCCTTCTTAACATATTTGAAATGCTAGCTCTCATATTCCACTTACTTTAACTCACAATTATAGTAAATTAATGCAATATAAAATGCCAAGGCTCTACTAATACCTCATTTTAAAGAGCTACAAGTGCTGGTTAGATCACCTTGTTGGATTTCCTATGCACAACTGACTAGAATTCCACAGGTTTACCCATGTAACAAGGCAACAATATTTCTTTGCCAGAGATGCATCTCTTCTTGATTTGAAGCCATAAAGAAACAGAATCTATCATCCCTCGTGATAGCTTGCCCCTACTATAATCCCCACTTACTGTAAATTTGGGTTTATATTTCACTGTAGTTATTTAGTTTTGATGATCAGCCTGTATTTGTTCCTACACTTTTTCCACTCTATCAATGTCTGATACTCAGTATTTTATTTCAATGAAAGTAGTTATGACTTCTAATGCAGTATTTTATTGTGCAAATAATTATTTTATTATTTTTGTTGTTTGATTAAATGGGTTGAAGTTTTTTGTCTCATTGCAAAGCTATTTCTAAACACTCCCAGTTTTCCTTTGGTCCTATTTCTCTAATTTTTCCATAGTTACTACAAATGTCAACAGGAGATAAAAGGTGACACTGCTTTAGTGATCTTGTATTTCAGTAATAAATGCTACGTATGGAAGCAACAACATCTATATTCCACTTTTCACTTTATAAACCCAGATTTGCTGTGTTTGTCCCAGTGTAGCACAGCCACTCCATGCTATAATGTATTTTGAAAGTTACGAATTTACGTGCCTTCTACTCTTTAGCGCTCTTGGGTCTTTTCCTTTTTTATTTTTTGTTTGTTTTGTTGAGTTTTGTTTTGTTTTATTCCTCTTGAGGGATCATAGAATGCCTTGAGTTGGAAAGGACCTCAAAGATTACCTCGTTCCAACCCCCCTGCCATGGGCAGGGACATCTCCCACTGTACCAGGTTGCTCAGGGCCTCATCCAACTCAGTCTTAAATACTTCCAGGGATGAGGCTCCACAACTTCTCTGGACAACCCATTCCAGTGTCTCACCAGCTTCAGAGTAAAGAACTTCTTCCTATTGTCTAATCTAAATCTACCCTGCTCTAGTTTAAAACCATTGCCCCTTGTCCTACAACCTCACATTTGTTTTTAAAATACAAATGACTACTGAAGCACATTAAAACACAACCTAGGATAGGCTGTGAATCTTCGTACCGGCCACAAGGACCGAGCACAAGCACTATGTATTTCGTAAGAGCTTACAGCCTACTAACCATGAAATACTACAACCAAAGGAGCTGCAAGTAAAGTTCTGATGTGGAGTTACTGTCTTCTAAAATCTCTTGTCAGGAATCTGTCCTGTACAGTTCAGTGTTACAGGTGGTTGTTGTCAGAGCCCGACACTCAAAGTGATGCATCCTGAGATGACTGCTGCCATGTATGTTCAACCAACTGCTTGCTAAGCAAGCCTCCCCAAAAGTCTGCTTTCAAATTTCTATTTTCTTTTAAATGTTTCCTCTCTTTTCTACTCAAATTTCATGAGTTGTTACATATATCATCAAATTTTTAAAGACCCAACATGCAATTCTATAAAAACAAAGTTTTCTTAACAAGATTTTCTTTTCTTATGAAAGCAACTTTCCTCATTCATATTCTGTTAGCAGGATTCTCTGATTACTTACTGACCTGGAAGCCAAATCCATTATTTTTCCCAGAACTGATTCAGATCAACTGTTCTATAAACTACATAATTCGTGTGCTGTGCAGACAGCTCTAATTTCTAACTAGTCAAGGTGCTCCTATTCCTATGCAAGTCCAACAAAATCGCAAAGTCATTTGATAATACCTAAGTTAAAGATAAGGTAATAAACCTGGAGATTTGCACATATAATTGAATGTTTATATCCCTAAAGTAATTTTATCCAGTTTTCTTAAATCTAAAATTATCTTAAATGTCTGTTTAGACAATATCTGAAGTATTATCTAAAAGAAACAATATTACTTAATAATTACTGTTTACATAGTTTCTCTGAATAGTGAAACTTCAGCCAAATAGAATAAAATCATGTTACATAAAAGCTCTCCATACCTTGTTTAGTGCTCACAGACACAATCAAATTGGAACCATCAAAAAGAACGCTGCCAATAACAGATAATTCAAAATCAGCCCAGAACAAACGCTGACTGAACTGATCGACTACGAGACCTACAAAGAAAAGGAAGTTCAAACAGGTACATAAACCCTGAAAAAAAAGTAATATTTTTATTTAACTGTACATTTTCATATTCATATTGTTGTGAACACAAAGTACAGTGACAATAAAAAACATGACTGGAAACCAAGAAGAAAAAAATATAACACCTTCTGCTTAAACCTTCCCCTTGAGGCAACTGTGGATTTTTACTTTCTTTAACTTACTCTTCCAAGGTCAGTACCTTTTCAAAGCCATTATCCCCAGCAGGCAGGGATATATACCAGGTGGGAATTAAATACAGAATCTAATCCTGTAATTTGCTCTACCAACAAAAAAAAAAAAAATAAAATCTATTATGTCAATAGATGTCTAAGCAGTAGCATCAGTGTGATCTTGTGTTAAAAACAAGGCATCAAGATTTCATACTCTCCCCAACCTATCCAGTTTCCACCAGTATACAGTTCTGGTTTGTTTCGTTGATTTTGGTTTTTTTTTTTACTCACCGATACTTCACATGAAGTAATTACTACAGAATTAAAAATTACATTAGTGCCGCAAGACTTAAAACAGCCATACTGACAGATGTATATATTCACATATATGTGAAAAGAAAGCACATGGATAAGTGACTAAAAGGAGAGTGCAAGTGAGAATAAAAGATTGATAACATTGTGACTACCCAGCCTCTAGGCAATAACTAAATAGTTAAATCAAGCAGCTCATGTCTCATAGAGGATGATCAAATGCATAATATGCCATTTTAGGTTATGTCAAAAACTTCAGCCTGAAAAAAAGATATTTGAACCATAAAGTAATTCAATTCTGAGCTTTTGAAGTTGCAGTCTTGTTTTTAATAAGACCAGGAAAAAGTATTTTTTCTTCCTATTTATGTAAATAGGTAATTCAGAAAAAAAAAATACATCAAAAGAAATTATACATAACAGCAAAATTACTCCTCTTAAGGTAATAGCAAATGAGGTACAGATAGATGAGAAGAATTGGAGGGTCTGATGCATAGACCAATGAAATATATTTACGCTTGTAGCTCCATTAAAAAATAAAAATCTTTAAAAGAAACAGTGGTATTCAGGCTTACAGCTAAAGAGAATAATTTCTGGTAAAAGGTAATCACCATATGTCAGCTCTGTGTGATATATGGTACCTGTAAGAGGGAATATTTCAGAAGCAGTCCTCACTCTCCAGCTTTAAATTATTCTTTGCATTTTAATAAGGATTTTTAAATATCGAATAATAAATAAGGAACATTCCTAATGTATCTTTCACAGTATCAGAGAGAACACAACATAGAAAAGTTCTTTTGTTTTATACATGTAGTACTCATCTAATAGTCATTTTTATGTAAAGCCTGTGAAGTCAAGCCCAAATACTCAAACTCTCACAGCAAAGAATATGTAATGACTCTAATAAACATAAAATTCTGTTGTCTTTCAGTCTGAATAATCAGGAGCTTCTTACTGAATTTACTATTGACTAGGTATTTTTTAATTATCATTACTCGTGTGCTCCTTACTTACCTGAGGAGCATAAGCTTCCTCTCCTCAAAGCTTTCTTTATCACACATGCAATTTCTGAAGCTGCTATATTTCAAGCTAATCATGTCAATAAAGAAAGAGCGTTTCCTTTAAGGGATGAATGTAATTTGCATACACCACACCATAAATCCACCTTAGCATGGGATTTAACAGCCTGTTAAAATATTATTACTTGTTGCTGTGCTAGTGGCAGCTTCCAAGACGCTTAGATATTCAGGTAGCATCCTCTTGAAAGAAGCCTATGTTTCAATAAATATGCATACCAAAGTTGGACAACCCTTAATTTGTAATGCAATAATAACAAATTATCATTGTAAGCCTGAAAAAACATCAAATATTGCATGAGAAAATGGGTCATGAACAACTCATTTGTGGTTCTAAGACAGGATGCTGCTGTTTAAGTGAGACATATTTCATTCTGTTATTATCATTTCCTTTGTCATAAAAATTACTTTTACTCTGCCCAAGGAGTCTTAATGGTAATTCATAAGATCTCAACATAAACTGTCAAGCTTCAAAATAGTTCTGTAAAATACTGAGATAATTAAGTTCTTGCTTCTTTGAATACCTAAATCTTGTTTTATACTACTTGGCAGTGTATTCTGGAAAGTAACTAGAATAAGCTGTGAGACTTCATGTGTGTTCTTCAAAAAAAAAGCATCTTACCACTAACTGGTGTTCCCTTAATTGATTCTGCTTGTTCAGTGCTACTGAATAAATCCTGTTTTAACTGATTATATATAGTCCATTGGTACTGCTTTGTAAAACATCATGCCGAGCTTTGATACAAGAATTTGTCATATTAAGATGTATCATTTGACAACAGAACGAACAATTTGGTTAATAGCGGCATATGAATAATCAAAATACATTTTTTTTCAAGGTGTGGGGTTTTTTTTTTGTAAACTGAGAAACTAGAATTCAGCCAACAAATCTACACTGAGTTAGCAAGCGGTATGTAATTAGGAAAAATGGATAAGCTATATACCTGTTGGTCTTTGTAAATTCTTCTGAACCAATATCCTCCTCAGAGTACCATCCATAGATGATTCCTCTATGTGAGAGCGATCCCCAATAACTGTCCAGTACATCATCCTAAAAGTATTAAACACAAAAAATAACCTGGATGTCTATATAGAATCTCAAAACTCTTCACTAATATTAATTATAAGCCTTTCAAGCTGCCTCAAAGATGGGGGATAACTGATCCTGATTTACATACAAGTCAACTAAGCATGAAAGTTAAGTAAATTACTTGGAAAAGTCTAGACATTTGTAGACATCATTTGATTTCTCTTACTGTGCATTTCTGAATTACCAAAACAGAGTAATGTTGAGCGAAACTTACCCCTTTTTAGGATTGACAGCGATTGCATATGGTTCTCCTGCCATGCTTGTAAGGAGTCTTGTACAGTTGGGCCCATTTAATTGACCTACATTGATGGAGTATCTCAGACTAGTCCAATGAGTTGTATAGTAGCTAAACCAATGCATTCTGGAATGATCAGTCCAGTAAATATTTCCAGCAACCCAGTCAACAGCAATGCCCCTAGGTCTCTTGAATTCTGGACACTAAAAGGAACAGATGCTAAAGTCAGATTTACGGAAATGACCTTTCACAGCAGCTGCACAGTCAGATTTATGCAACTTTTTACAGTTAAGTAACTTTCACCTTTAATATGGTGAAATATTTAAAACACCAAATTGGAAAGATGTAAGTTCCATCTGTAGGAGATAAGCTTTAAGTGATCTAAGTGACAGCTGTATTGTATAGTGACTGACAGTTGTATTGTATAGTGACTAAGTGACAGTTCTATTCAATGTAGAAGAACAAGTCAACGGTTCAAAACTTTTTTCTCAAGTCTAAGGCTACCTACATTAAGAAAAAGGCACTCAGGCATGAACTACTTGAACTATTGACACTGTAATTCAAAAGGAAAGGAAAAGGAAGAATTCAGATTACACTGCTATAATACCCTGTGCAGCATGACGTCCCATCCCAAAGCCCTCTGTGAAAATAACATCTGAAGGTATCTCTTCGCTGTCTGCCAAGGTTAAATAAAATCACAGCATTTAGAAAACTTCATAAAATTACTTCTGTGTTCTGACCAATATTAGTATTCAATTATAAGGAAATTTTTCACATTTCTCTTCCCTTCTTGCTAACTTTTCCTGTGTTCCACCACGTATTACAGCTAGAGTTAGTGCAACATCCATACAAAAGACGCTTGACTGATTCATATATAGAATCATATAGAATGGTTTAGGTTGGAAGAGACCTTAAAGATCATCTAGTTCCAATCCTCCTGCCACGGGAAGGGACACTTTCCACAAGACCAGGTTGCTCAAGGCCCTGATTATAATTTTAAGGTTATGAACTGTAGTATCTCTGTCATGATTTCAGTTATTAAGGCCTAAATCCTAAAAAAATGGTATTAAGGATAGAAGTCCATATTGCAAATAGGAGATAGATATGAATGAGTTTTTGTAAAGTTTACTAGAATTCCTGCAGAGAGGAGTAAAATCTGTAAAACAGGACTACCCAACTATTTCTAACAGGAATGCAGCATGTCATAAAAAATTCAAGACCTGCATGAGCTAAATACATATCCAATTGTTTGCCTGTTTACCTATAATCACATTAAGTTAAATGTCTACTCCGTGACAAATGCAGTAACGGAATGCTACTAAGCTACGCAACTAAAAATCGGGAAAGAAAATCCTGAAATACCTTTTTTCCTCAGGTGTCAGAGTTCCCTAATACCACAAGACATTTGTAGACTATTTTAATCATAAAATAAAGGTCATTTCACTATCTAGGTGAAATAATAGGACTGCAAGGGTGACTTTAGATAGTTCATTGCTCATAAACCTTTAATTCTGAAAAAATGTCATAGAATGCATGTTCTAAAGATATACAGAACCCTGACTTTCTATTTAGATGAGTACTAAAGCAGCAAAATCAATCACTACATTTACAAAACAGTATTTCTTTAAAAATAAGATCACAGTTATTTTTTTTAAAAATAAAAAAGTATCTTATATCAAAATGAACATTTTTTTTTAATAAATGTAGCATTTGCATGCAATAACCTCTTTTTTTTTTTCCTTTCCTTTGTCAGATTATCCAAGTAACATTCATGCAAAGGACAATATACCCAAAACCATGGGTATATGCATTACATTTTTAACCCAAATTCCTTTTATTTCTGGTTAATATTCAGGCACCTGTGTCAAGAAGCCTCTCGTACCTGGAGATCTCCAGTTACTACTTTGGAGATTACGAAGGTCAGTGGTATTGGCCTACAAGGCTGGAACCAAAAATTCTTTCCAAAGGAAAGTAGTTATCATGGACAGCACTTGCCTTTCTTTGGACCATTCAAGAATCACTATTTACAGTAAGAATGCTTTTTTCCTGGAATCTGGTAAGCACATGATGGGAGTTACCATGTACAGTGAGACATGGCTCCCCCAAAACCTGGTAGTAAAAGCAGATGAGACAAAAGGATAACCTAAAAAGATTCTGGAACAAGGCTGGGTTGTTTACCGACCCTTTCTCATTCTTCTCAACTATACAGAAGTGAAATTTCAGTAATGCTGGGTTGCCTATTAAAGATCAAATGAACAAGGAGACAACTAGAAAAAATGGAAAGCAGCCATCTGGTGTAAGAGATTAAAAAAAAAAGAGAATTAAAACCACTAGCTGATGCCATGGTTGTATAATTCACAGTCGTGTTCGTTAAGTTTCAGCCCAACTACATCATATTTCTGATGTCTTATTGCATCTTCTCATACTGTCCAGGAAAATTACTCACTGTAAATGAGCTTTTACCTACCTAATAGCTTATTTGGATTATGTTAATTTTGAAGAACGATTTTGCATGCAGAATAAGAATGAAAATACATAAACAATATCACATGAGTATTTTCTACAGTTATTTCGGCCCACTTTGATGCTAAATATACCACAGTACAACTTATTAGAAAAGCTGGTGTTTGAAAGCTAATCACCTTTTATAACACAGTAGTCTCTGCACAACTACAGACCATGTCAGCTTGATGACCTCATTAAAATAATACATTATCTAATGACATATTAGTAGAACAGTAAAAATAAATAAAAAACAGTAATACTGGAAAACTTTTCGACTTTTACTTGCTGAAACAGAAAATGTTCCTCAACAGATGAGCAGCCCAGTGGAGGCGATGGGTCACCAAACCACTCTTTGCATTACATAAGTAGGATCAATTAAAAATTCCAGATAGATGATTCCAAAAAAGGATGGTATCCATATGGAGCTGTAGCTTTAAGGTAAGATCCTAAATGCTCTTTAGAGAAAACAGTCAAGAAATTGTTTCCATTCACAGCAATGTACTGAATCTCACCGGGCCCCAGGACAAATGTTGGGAACATATACGTGGATGTATCACAAGGGTGGTTAAAGGGTCTGTGTTAAGCTCTCAGAGCAGCAAGGCTGGAGCAAGCTGCTAATATACTGACTGGGTACATTACAAAATCGATGGTTTTCTTCCTGTTACATAGTGCCATTATTTTAATGTTCAGCTTTGTGTCCTCTTCCACATGAAGCAGCACTTGAGTTTAAGTGGCAAAACACAGTGTGCTGAATATTCACCTCAGATAACTTATGCATCTCTCCAAGGATTATGCCAGCAAGCAGCTGCACCAGTTACCACCAATTCACTTAAACCTCTTTAACTCGACCGGAATGCAGTCCTCTTCTGCATCTGTCAATAAACTCTGAAGAGTTGATATTTACTATTTCCTTTAATGCTTCAATTTGTACCAAGCTTAAACTCCTTTTTTGCAGAAAAATACAAGAGATACTTAAAGCTGTTCTCTGAGGAAGGCTCTTGATATGCTAATCGCTTAAACTCCTTTCGGTGGAGATGGATTTTTGCATTAATGTAATTACCTGAACATGCAGGTGACTTTGTTCAAGTTTACTGTCTTGATTTACATATCAAAGTCTAGATATAAAAGTTATAATGTAACCTTTGAAAACTTACCCATTAAAAAAACTTGGATTAAAATTAAGGAATTCTCAAGCTTTTCAAAACCAAATTTAAGTGACAATATTAAAGCTACACTATAAAACCAATTAACCTACTGATCAGTTATATATAAGGCAATAATATTTCAGTACTAATGAGATAATACTGGGAAAAGATTCAGAATAGTTTAGCACAGTGAGAAGTAAATGCTTCACAAATATAAATGAAATGTGTCCAAAATGTGTTCTGATACAGTCTATTTTCCACATACACTTTTGTAAAAAAGCTTTGTATGGCTTGGATCAAGTACCTTCACAATTACCTACCTACACTGAAGAGACAGGGGAAAACGGTGTATGAAGAAAAACATTTTTTTCCAATACTTTTGAATTAAAAGGAATTTACAGGAAAGTATTGTTGCATAACGGTGAAACAGAGATAAAAAGCAAAAAAGTATTTCGGCACTTCAGAAAAGTAATAGTAATTCTAAGGACATTTTATCTCCATCATTTTAAACAGGGAGACAATGTCAAATCAGCTACGAAAATGTCAAGCCCTGGACTGCAAAGAAGTCTCAAAGAAGCTGATGTTCAATTTTATGGGCCTGTAAGAAAAGTGTAGATCTATTAGAGAGGTAATGGGTCAGTAGACTGCACTTATCCATGCAGAAGGCATCTGCATCTTCACCCAAAAGAAACGAAATAAATAAATTACAACACTCCTCTCCCCCAACATTTTAATTTCATAAGACTTTACAAGTTCATTATTTTCTAATAATGGACTCGACACAGAGAGATGTAGCAGCATTTCTTAGGCACAGGCATCTGCCACATTTAAATGAGAAAAACTTACAGCAGAATTACTCCACATTATTATTAGAACTGCTAGGAATCATCTTCTACTTTAGATCTACTTTACATACACTTTCTGTCAACAAAATCTAGACCCTCTTCTGCTGGGCAGGTGGAAGTGTCATTTTTTAACCACTCTTCCCCTACCTATGCCGGCACAGACACAAGGTGCCTTCAGTGTCCATTGATCTCTACATCCCCAGGCTTTTTACCCTGCTGGCATCAAAGGTGAGGGACGTCATTTGTTTGCAAAGGAAATATCCTTGGATGAAAGGTACTTAGAAGTGGTTTCAGGTGTGTAAGAGTTGAATGATAGATGAAAGATTAGTCTACTGTTGCTATTTCTGTTTATTCTACTGGGTATATAAAAGCATTCATGTGATGTAAGGTCATCCCTGTTACCTCTCCTAAGTTTAAGGAAACAGCCAGACAGGTCTTATTTCTAACTTGATTTATTACTGGCCAAGAAAATAAACAAAAACTCTCCTCTGCCATCATATTTAATAAAAAGTAAAATAAAAATACATCTAGATTTACAGCATTATAGATAGACCAATGTAAATATCACACCATTATCTTCAGTTCTATCACTTCCCTGAGAATTCTGTATAAACATATTAGGTAAAAGGAGTATCAATCTGCATTTCTTTTATTTTCAAGTAAAGATCATTTGAAATTACTCTAGGTTATGAAATCCACATTTCTGTTGTAAAGTGCAAAATTACACTTATGTTTATTCATAAGAAGACACTATGCTGTTCAACATATAAAGGAATAAATACTTATTATTCTAACCGCTAAATGTTTGTCGTAGCCTTGCCAATATTATGGTTTATATGCTCACTATAGAAATCAAGCTTCTCTTTGGCCCATCTATATTTTCTGTCTTTCATGGATTTAAAATTCATGGCTTTCTTTAAATCATGTGTTCCTTATATACGTCTAAGAAAAAAATCAAATCAAATCAAATCAAATCTCAATGGTATACCGTCTTTCCAAGACTCTTACATACTGATCATTTCTCGGGAGAAAACTTCTTAAAATATTATTGTTGCATTCTCTTAGAGATTCGACCAGTCTGACAATGTCTTGAATGGAAAGATGTTAGTAGACATATACATCATTTGAATGAAATCATTCTCAGACAGATATTTTAATTTATTAAATCAGCACATCTTATTATAGACAATCAGAACAGAAAAGTAAATAAAAAAAAACTTCAATCACGCAATCTTTGATTTTGATCACTTACTATCAAGCCACTGTTACTTTGCCTTCTCTCTCTGTCATGAAGTTTTCTGTAGAAAATCCCTCCTGGATTAAATTGAGTACTCCAAACAATCATGTCTCCTTGAAAATACGCATCCATTCCAGTTATCCTTGAATTATGTTCAATATGTGATATTTGCTGATGAACATCACTGTAGTTGAATGGATATGCAAAACCCAGGATGTCAGTGTCATTAGCAACATAGAGAACTTGATCTTCAGAGCCTAAGGATTATTATAATGAAACAAAAATAAGGTAAATGTCAACTAATGCAAAATCAGTGCTGTTCACTCAAGTAGCTTTTTGGTGTTTATCTGATATAAATTCTCATGTCAAAATTATTTTCTAATTGTTGAAGACTATAAAAGCACTCACACTTTGGGCAGTAAATGCACATTGTGATACCAGCATATATTGCTTCAATGCTCTCAAGCCCACACTGTGACAAGTAAGACTATATTTTAAGGAGTATATAATATATGGAATGGAACACTTTAAGCAGTATACAAAAATAGGGGAGATTATGCATTAAGCCTATTGGAATCGCTACATAATTTTTTTTTTCTATGTAGATTGCCTCTAGAGGGTCCTAAATGTATACATTAAAGGAGCACAAAGTTGTGAATTTTAAATTGCTTAACTGGAAATTAGAAATGGAATGATTCTGTCTTTAGTGAAAGCAGTGAAGCTTTGAAATTGACTCCAACATGATCAAAGTGGACTTACTATTTCTGTGCACTATTCAAGAAATATTTATCTAAAAATAAATTCTATATGCAGCACATTAGTGTTACCAACAACGTACATAACAAATGATTTAGTACTCTCTTTCTTTTGATTTTTATAGCCTTACCTTTTGCTATGCAACTGTGATTCCTCTCCTTATAGTTTTTCTCACACGCGCACTTGTATGACCCCTTAATATTATTGCAGTGCTGGGAGCAGGCACCAAATACCATACACTCATTGATATCTATGAGGAAAAGAAACACAATTTATTAATCCATATTGAAATACACTGTTAGATAACATGTTCAAAAAAAAATGTGGAACAAAGTAGATGAAGAAAAGGAACTCGTAATAGTCGCTATATCTTGCAACATTAAGAAGAAGCCTTCTGCAGTTATCGCTAATGTTACTTCTGCTGCAATCAGCCTATCTCAGAAAGATTTTTTTATGTTATTTCTCCGTCCTTCCTATATTGACCTATTATCATTACAGCTTGAAATCAACTTTGAGAATGACATTGTCTGTAACAAGTATCTCTAAAATACCTACCTCTAGAAGAGTCATATCTATATTATTATCCTTTCTTGGAAAATCTTCTGTGTATAACTTTTTCTCAAGAGATGAATAATGAAGTTTCTATATGCAAATATCTATTCACTTTTAGAGTCCTGCTAAAGTGATCTCTGTAAGTTACTGCTCACCAGGAAGAAAATGAATTTGTAACACGTTCTTTGGGAAGGCAGATTCATCTTATCTTTCTAATCAGCTCTTTCATTATAATGACTATGTCTTATTTTCTGACCAGCGTAGCATCATATATATTAAGACTACATTTCCTGAGGATTTTTACTTTCGATCAGTTTATTTTCATTTCAATTCAGTTTTATGCACCTTTAAGCATCTCAAAATATTCTCACATATCAAAATAAACACCAATCTCAATTGTTCAGTTAAATAATCTACTAGACCTTAAATCACCCACTTAACCCCTTAGAGTATAAAGCAAGAAGGGATGATAGAAAAGGTAAGTACCTTCACATTGTCTATTCCTCTTATTTCTGTGAAATCCAGGCTTACATTGACATAGTAGGGATGATTTTGTCTGATTACAGTATGCATCATCTCCACAAGGATTCACATTATCTTCACATGTATATTCTGTGACACCTAAACATAAATAAAATGTCGAAAAAACCATTGGTAGATTTGTTTGAACTGTTAAAAATGAGATCTAAAATAACAACAAACAACACAATTATCTTTCTGTTAAAAAAAGTGGCAGGTTATTTCTAATCAAATATATGACATGCAGGTAGTTGCTTACATATAAATTGACAGTGTTTAATTGAGATAATTCATTTCACAGCAAGTTTAATACTAAAATAAAATACAATCAGCTTATAGCTAAGCTACGTCAACACCCCAAGAAGTATTCTAAAAACTACTACATCCTGAATTGCTATAAAATTTCCGTATCTCTTCTGGTATGTCAAATAGAATTAACTTTTTTTTTTTTGCTATAAAAGCTCCACCCTCTAACTGTTGTTGAGTAGGTTTTGCACGGATGAAAGTCATAGTTAATTCTTTTCTGCTACAATCACGAAAACGTAATCTTGTCAGCCAAACTCACTTATTTTGCAGTCCTGCTCATCTGAACCATCTCCACAGTCATCAAACCAATCGCACTGCAGTTCCATTGGAATACATTTCTTATCATTACAGGCAAATTCATCTTTCTTACATGGTCTTGCTTTGTATGTGATTTTATCTATATAATTGCAAATTAATAAAGAGAATAATAAATCAGCATTTAAGATTCTCAAGATTATTTCAGACACACACAAATGGGAACGACTGTGACGCATTAATCATCCGGAAATTATTTCAAACTTAATTTCTTTCAATTTCAAATTCTGATCCACTAACCTCCAGTTAAGCTTTACTGAAGGACAAGCAGATCTCTGTAACAAAGTTTGCCTTCAAGTTGTTTTCTTTGATCTGAATGCCTTGAAAGGTAATATCACCTACCGCAGTGATCTTCATCCGAGTTATCACCACAGTCATCAACCTCATTGCAAATCTGCTCAGGTCGCAGACAAACCCTGTTGTTTCTACATCTGTACGGCCTTGTTGGAGGGCATGGAAACTTTACTGTATGTTAAAAAAAAGAATCAGCTATTACCCAGCTAGTATTCTTGAACCTTCTTTAATGCCTCCTTATCAAAGCAATAAGCTGGCATGGGAACACAATTCCACTTGACATATGAATGGTACTTGATTTTAACTTCTGGTATGTAATGGAATAACACTTCAACAATGCTTACAGTGTAAGTTCTTCATTTAGGGAATGAAATGATTTTGTGTGATAAGGGTATTTTGAAAATCAGTAAATATGATAGAAATAAAACAAAGGAAGTAGAAAGCTGATCAATATTTCAATGTAGAATTAACTTTTTCCCATTTGTGCATTTCCTTCTAAAAGATTAATTTCCTGACAGATATCTTATCTGGAATTACATGAACAGGAGTAACAACAGAAAACCCTATCCCACATTTCAAGGTAATCTTCCAAAAGTAAAATATAGAAATCTTAGTCCTTATATATACGTGTTTATGTTACATGTAACTTTTCGCTTTATTACATGAAAAACACTGAAAAATGTCATGTCATACCACACATTTCAGCAACTTCATCGGAGTTATCTCCACAGTCATCCTCGCCATCACAAACCCAAAAATGTAGTTTGCAGAGGGAATTGTTGCACAAAAATTCATCAGCTCTACATATGTTTCCCCCTGGGAGGATGAAAAGAGGACAGAAAAATAACCCAGAAAAACAGTAAGACAAAAGAAAGAACATAATTCTTGATAAAACCAGTACACCCAGTTATCACATACTATTTGCAGAGGATGGCACACGTAGTATAACTAAGTAAAACAAATCCCAAAAGAAAGGATTGGAGAGATAAAAAGAAACGCTCACTTAAAAATCTCTTCCTTGACCATACACTTCTTTCACTTTCTTTTCATGACTTTTAGCTAGGAACTACTGATTTGGCCTGACTAGAAGGAGCTGTTGTCAATGACAGGTGCCAACTCACCAGCTAGGCACGTTCCCCTTGCATTTAGCAGGGAGATGCTTAAACTGGCTTTCTGTCTGTAACTTCCTGTGGTGATGCTGCCTCTCAGAAAAGACCCAGATGGATACATCAGTAATTTGTGTTATCAGAGAATGGTGTGAATCGTGAGACAGAAATACGGTCAAACCCATGAAAAGTCCTGTTGAGGTTTGTTTCACATGACTGTGATTCTCCACCTATTCCTACTCCCACTCTCTGAGCCACAAACCATGTTTAGAAGAGAAGAAGTTACTGTGATCCCTTAGCCACGAGGTAGCACCTTTTTCTTCTCCTGAGGAATAATGGGCTTGGCCAGGCTTGTAACATCCCTTCAACTATCAACTCTGTAATTAGGGAAGATCCAGTCATGCAGGCACAGAGTAGATAAGATTAAGTGTCCTCTAACAGTTTCTTCCTTTCTGTAACTTCTAAAATTTCTTATTAGGATATTTACTGAATGCAGAATGCAGCAAGAATAAATTCTCCCATGTAACTTCAGTATTGATTGAACTCGAATCATGTAACAAAATGGAACAGAGAGTGAGACAAAATTTTTCGTGCTGGAGTGCTCAAGCTTTAAAAATTCGTCCAAGCTGGATTCAGTTTTAGTAGACGCAGCATTAAAAAGGCATTTCGTTTCAAAATTATGACTAAATTTTACCACTACCAATCAATGAAGTCATGGAAACTTCCCCAGATTAATTTTCTATATAACACACTTTTATGATAACTGGATTCGCAGTTTCCTGAGAGGAGCAGAGGGTAAAAGAAATAGAGCCGTGTACATGCAGAGGAGGAAACAATGAAATTTTAAATGATAATGCCAAAACTCTCACTGTGCCTTATCTCAATGCATTACACCCATCCTAATAGTCAGATCAGGCTCCACTGGCTTTTTACTTATTCATTCAGTGCCCTGTTCACACCCCATTAAAATCAACAGGCTTTCTTTTGCTATAAAGGGTTCAAAATGTTGTTTGTTTTTTTTTCCTCAGCAAATTAATTTGCATGAAATATCCATTGTGTAAGGGGATGTTGGGAACTCTCACACTATGTTACCAAATATAATTCACTTCCATTGCAAATACAACTTACGAACATTAACAGAAATATTCTTTGTTATTATCCAAAGGAAAAAATCTATAAAATGCAAGTATTCTTCATGAAGAAAGACATGAATACAAACAATTGTGTGTGTAATCACTATATAACCATAATTCTAGTTGTATAATGAGATTGAAAAGAGCTACGGTTATAAACATGCACAGTGGGCTACAGATAAATAGTACAGAAATTGTCTTAGAATGCTGCAGAATAAAACTCCATTTGTGTTAGTTGTATTTCCAAAGAGGAAAAAATTAGTTATCGGTGAGATAAACCAGCATTTGTTTCATGCGATTGCTCTGCCTGTCATAATTCCTTTACAGAATAGATTTCTAGAACAGAAATCATAATTGTGACATAAATACAAAGTATTATAGCAATAACCAACTAGGCAAAAGGCTTCTTATTGCATTATAAGCAATTTGCAGTTCACAGAAGCTCCATTATGCTATCCAAAGAATAACGTGAGCTACAGATAAAATAACCGTGTTACTAGTTACACGCACTTCATTGGTTTTTAAAGAGATACGGTCCAGATATTTTAAAAGCCATTTTAAAATGGACTAGAACTTTTTTCAAACTTTGTTATCTCGTTCTTTTTAAAACAATTCATTCTTCAACACTTCCAAATACAACGTGCTTCTCTTTGCATCTAAATATCTCTGGAACATTCTTCCCATTTTCTTCATTCTGTGGTCTCTCTTTCAAACTTAATAATCCCATGTAACTTCTCCCCCCCGGCTCAGTGGTAAATGCTGCTTAATAGACTTATGAGAAAAGAAGGAAGGATATTTTACTTATTAATTGCTTGCTTCATCTCTGGTTATTATTACTTATTTTTGTACTGCATTATGCTTTTGAAGTTACACACATATCGTGACTGTAGATTACTGATACAGAACTAATCACTTTAAAGGAAAGAAAAGAAGAAAATTCTGGAAAAAAAACAAGAAGCTGAGAAAATCCTGAGTAAAATTATTTAATCTGAGTGAGAATTTCTGTGTTTGTCACAATTATTTAATTACTACACTTGCTAAGAATTTTGTGTAGATACACTGCTACTGCCTGGCAGTTGAAGTAAGATTCCGTTAAACAAAAGCAACAGCAACTACGAGAATTAGATCAATAGATGTATTTCTCAGAAACCTATTTGGAAACAATCAAAATCATGGAAGTCTGAGCATAGCGTTTAACTTGATGTGAATCAACTTATGTGCATAGTTCTGCTCTCTAAGCAGAGCGAGAATTCAAAATGTGGTTTTATGGGTTCTGGTTAGTTGCAACATCTCATCTCCACAGAAATTAATAGAAAACTGGGGCCTTAAGATTACTTATTTAGCAATTATTCATTATATTGCATGGCTTTGTAATTTACTGCTGCCTGTAAAACTGTAAATTAATTGGACTTATTACCGATTTCCCTGAAGTGACAGAATACGCTTCCAGTAATGACACAACCTTTTGGTCTTTGGGGGAGGAAATACAAAGAAGGAACAATGAGAAGTGAGTCATAAACAATCTAAGTTTTGCTTCCTCCTGCAAATTGTTTGTGAAGCTGCTATACTGTCTTTGTTGAAAGAAGTCACAGAGCTCTGATTTCATCACTCAGAATGGCCAAGGTACCAATAACCTACAATGTGTGATATTAAAAAAAAAAAAGTATATAAAGTAAGCTTTTTAAAGTGTCTCTTGCCTTGATCACAGTTTTCTTCATCACTGCCATCCACACAGTCATGGATCCCATCACAAAGCCATCTGACAGGAATACAGTAGGCCTTATTTTTGCACCGAAACTGATCTTCTTTACATTCTGTTACACAATCCATCTGTGTGAATACAGAGAGGAACTAGGTATGAATGAAGGAGAACTTTTCTTGAAGTTGCTCATGAAGGTGGTAATTTTAAAAAAAGGTATCAACAGTGCAACATGTAGGAAAGGCATTGCCACGAAGGCATGCTGAGGTTGAGGCGTCTTCTAGGATTGTATTAAATGAATCTAGAAGTACAGAGGGAGCTAAATGTGATCCAAACTCATTCATGCTGCCAGTACAGAGCAGTTCCTGAACCAATCTGCCCTAGAACCACGCTCAGGTTTTTACTTCGGGTAAACAAATTTGTCTTCTCCAAAAGGTGGCCACAGAGCAAACAAAGATGATGCTGTGTAACTACCAGGGAACCAAAACCATAGGGCTGTTATCTCACAGTTCAATGGATGCAAATCCCCCCCATCTGCCCTCTCAATTATTTTCAGATGTAAAACTGTTAACAGATTTCATGTCAGACAGTAGGGAAAAATAAAAAAAATCAACATAAATTTGTCAGTTACCTCATCAGATCCATCAGCACAGTCAAACTCTCCGTTACATTTCAAAGACGCCGAAACACAGCCTCCACTTGCACACACGTACTCACTTGAAGAGCAGGTTGGAGATGCTGGTTACAAACATATATTTCAGGATTAAGAAAAAGACAATTTATAACTAAGTTGCTTTATAATTTAGTATTCTCATCTGATTAACATAGTGAGCAAACACGTATTTGCTGACCAGAGCTTCTCCAAACGTTTGTAAACTACAATGAAATATTTGACAAAACTGAATTGCTGCGTCCTAAGTAAATTGCATAATGATAGTGAGAGGATATTTGAATTTTATCGCTGAGGAATTTTTTTGTATGTTTTCCTTATGCCTGGTAACAATGGTAACTTCATATATACACAGTCATAGAATGAGAATATTCAAAAAATTGTAGTCGTTAAAATGGGCTTAGGATTTAGTTAAAGTTATATAAATGCTTATAATTAAATATGCTAAAATAATAAGAAACCATGGGTTTAGAAACCATACAGTATTACACTTTAGTAACATGCCAAGAATTACTGCTGTTTTCAGAGCAGAATTTTATATGCTGAGTATACATTATGAAATTATATTTCAAATATAATTAAATACCATTGCTCAAAAAGCTCCACATTATGTATTTGTATGTAAGTGGGGTCTTCAAGACATGAGCAGGAAGACACAGTGATACACATTCAAAAGATAAAGCCTTCCAGATTTCTTTGAACACCTTGCTACTTCTAGACCCCAAGAAACCTTGATTTGTTGATTTATTTTCTCCTTGATTCATTCTCAATTATTCCTTGCTTCACTTTATTTCTTAGCGTTATTTAAAACAATACCTGGTTCACAATTTTTCTCATCATCCCCAAGTTTGCAGTCTTCATGACCATCACATTTCCACTTTGCCGATATGCACTGACCATTGGAACACTGGAATTGATCTCTTGAACAGCCCGTTTCGCAATACCTCTGGTACAATAAAAACAACAAATATACAAGATCAAGTGTTTAATATAAACAACACATCACAGAAGTTACAACCCCTACTACTCCACACTACAAAATACAGTAATGCCTTGTAAAATAAAATGTTTGCAGATACGATTCAGGAAAGGTGCCTTGCGCCCTCTAAGTAGGTGGGAAGGACCTGAAGTCCAGCAACGGCAGGAAAGGAGAAGGGACAAAAGGGACAGGAAAGAACAGAAAAACTGCAAAAAATTATCCAGTGAGCTTCTGCTAAACAATAGTCTACATTGTTTTCTCAAAAAAAACCCCACAAACCAAATGAAACCAAACCACTGCTGTGTGAAGAGTGTGGTTCCTAATCCAGGACAAAAAATATTTCAAGGATGGGAAGAGGTCCAGTTCATTGCTGGGAGAAAATGATGTAGACTATAACTAACATGACTTTATTTTATTTGCATGTTCTCTTTCTAGGTTAAGTATTTCAATAGGTTTAGTTTTAATTTTTCAAAGATACTTGCATAGAGGGATTCATGTGTAAAATTCCCATTGCTAGTTTAAAAAATATTAATATGTAGGAATCCATTCTCCAGCAATATAAAACTACTAGTTTTCTAAAGAAAGATTTTTTCCTGGAGAAAGCCTACCTCATCTGAGCCGTCTGCACAGTCATAGTCTCCATCACACCAGAATCTTGCTGAAACACAGTCTCCATTTGCACAAAGGAAGTCTTTCAAAGTGCATGTTTGAGGCTCTGAATAAACAAAAGTAACAACTCTAGGTTTACTAGTACTTCTACAAAATATTTTATACAACCCCCCTAAATCGATCGATGAATAACTATAACAAAGTCAAAACCAGTAACCTGCAAACTATAATGATTTTATTTTTCTGTGGGATTTTGTTTCATAACACTTATGTAACTAAGTTTCATTTACATATAGTAAGATTGTAATGAAGACACTTTCTGTTCTATCAAATTTATGTGGAAAATCATGCGATGCTGACCCCACAAATATTGTTTATTTCAATGCATATCTGTTCTTACTGGTTGTCTGAAATATATACCATAGACTAGAAATTCATTCTGCACCATCACTCAATACCACTTATCATATACCTTCTAACATATCTCAAGAGTCAGCTTCCCCTGTGCTAAGCATTCCGCAGAATGCTCAGCATAAATGGGAGGCCTAAGAGGTAAGTTTGGGATTTTCAAGCCAAATCCATTTTCCAGAAATTAAGTATGAGAGGAATGATGAAAATAATCCACCAACTTAAATACTGACAAAATTCTTAGAAAGATTTAACAAGTTGCACAAGTGAATGGACAGCACACTTCCGTAATGTCAGTTTTTTTAGAAAACACAGAAAAGGAAGAAGAAAAAAAAAAGGTTAGGGTATAGATGGAAATTTTAAGTAATTCTAGGGAGAAAGAAGAGAGATGTTAGGTAAAAAGAATCTAAGGAGTTTAATGGATAGGAGACAGTAAAGGCTGGAAGGTAAGTGGGGTAATTTCTAATAAATGGGTAAGTTGTCCTACTCCCTGGGAAGAAACAAAATGCAGGGAGGTCTGAAGTCATTATAAAAGGTGGACACAATAAAGGGGAAGAAAAGGCACAAAATTAATTCAATGTACAGGAAAGGGCACAGGAGAAGCAGGCTGCAGCCAGGGATGCAGTCATCCCGAGAAGGTGAGGTTGGCTGTTTCAGTCTATTTACTGAATAGCTGTCACAAAAACACTGGTGAGGGGACCAGTATGGAAGATTACCCCAAAAGAACAATATGGGCTATCCTCCTGAAAATGAGGACTGTTACCAAAAACACCCCACTAAACATTGAAAAAAATATGTTTATGTCTGGACTTTGGACCATTGGATTAATCAAAGGTAGAGGAGGTAAGTGAGGGTTGAGGAGATTTTAAGCAAGTCTCTATATGCAATGTAGACTTTGCCAGCTGGTGAGCTTTGGGAAAGCAGGACTGATAGAGCAAACCAGGATTAATTGTATTTCCATCACAATAAGCATTGCATTATGTAAATATCAAGAATAAGGATAATTAGTAAGACCTTTTCGACAGAGACATGGGAAAAAAGTTTGGGTAAATTGTAAATGAGAGTGACTAAATCAATGGAAGGAAGGGAAAAAAGAAAGAGACTGAGCAATGGGCAGTAATAGCTTGGGTAATGCTAAAGGGTCCTTTAGCTCGTTATGGAAGGTGGAAGCATGAATGCTTTTGAAAAATATTCCATAACAATCAAGGAAAGCAAACACAAAATTAGAGGCTTCCAGCTGAGAAGAAATTGGTAAATACAACCATGAGAATATAGTAGGCATGAGTTGTGCAGATATAAAGTAAAGCTGAATGTAGGGTTTTTTTCTGGATTCATAAAAGTTAAAAATTGTTTCAAGAAATGATTATCTGTAATGAACTTTTCAGCTACTTTTTTTTTTCCTTCACTTCATAGAAAACGACAAAATGACCCTGTTTGAAAGTTTTAAAGGGAAATTTCATGTTTTCAGGTACACACAAATTTTCATTTTGAAGTTACAGGAAAGTCATAATAAAAGCAGATCTACAGCAATTGCACCAGTTCCCCAGCAATGTTATATTTAAGAAAATCAGAGGTTAGCATGTGTATAGAGTCCATATAAATATCACTTCAAGTGTTTTTTCAACGTAAAAGCTCATTGTATAAACGTTAACATACCACTGACACTTGATTCTTTTTTATTGTCAACAGTCCAGGAAGTTTATGATGGAAACAATTTGTGGAAAAAGTAATTCACATGCAAATATACATTTGTCATGTTTCTATATTGATTTGCAAAATATCAGCAAATACATTTTCTATACTCCTAATGAATTATTTATGAACAGGTATTCTATTCTGGAAAAATGTACACAATGAGCTAACTTAATTCTTTGTTTGCAAGAAATATTTCTTCTGCTGCTGGAATACATCTCTGTGATTTACATACGAACACAGAGAAGTACTTTCCCATAAGTGCTCACACCGAGTGAAAGGAATAAGTATTCATGGGCTTCTGTATAACCAATGAAGGACAGCATCTTTCAGCTTCTGCTTTATAAAAACTCTGAAATTCTCTCCTAAGAAAGGCATTTTTGAATTTCTAGAATTTTATTTGAAACACAGTGCATAAAAATTTCTTTCCCATTTTAAAGTCTGAAAAATCTGTAGTGAAAACAGTCATTTGTCATCAGTTGAAATGGTAGCAAGAAAATGATGTAAGGAGAAACAACATTTTAAATTACTTCATATTTGGGGTTTAATTTTGCATTTAATAGGCATAGATATCGCACTAAGTCATGAATTGAAAGAATTTTTTAGGAGATTGATGTACTGATATTCAACTTTTTTCTTGAAACAGGATATGAATTTTCAAACTTACAGTTCACGTTTTACCTGTGTTTGTACAGGATAAACATCTTTGCTCCTTGTGAGAAAACTATGTCTTTGTAACAAAGTAAACTCTTAGAAAAACTAATTTTTGTAATAGGAAAGGTGGAACTGGAATGTAGAAAAAAGAAGTAACAGCAATACAAACATGGGATAGGAATACCTCGCCCAAAATGAGCTGGAAGTGTATGTTGACCTTGACTCATCCTGCCTTTCGCAGCAGATCACAAAGATTTAGAGAAATCACAGGACATACTTCGGCCACACTTTCTTGTGATGAATTGAGCATTCATCAGATCTACTACTAGATGGTTCTGTTGGGAGTTGAAACCCTTCAGCAAGCCAAGACAGAGTATCCAGTATGATACATCCACATAACACCAGTGAAATAGTATTAATCATGATGTGAGTTAACCCTGGAGGGCTGCTAAGCCACACACAGATACACAGAAGGGTAGAAGTTCAAAAATTTGAGGACTGAGATAAAGACAGTTTAACAGGCAAAGCAAAAGTAAACAAAAATAATAATTCATTCACCACTTCCCATCAGCAGGAAGGTGTTCACCCACTTCTAATGAAGCAGCTGATTGAATTAATGCCTTTCTATGGCATTTTTATATTTGTTTTGCTTCAATGTTTATAGTTTACTTTATTTGATTATGTCCAACAAAATATTACTGGTGTCTTCTTTTCAACGGGAATAAGACAGTCATTACTATAGAATTTTCCTTTGTGGAAGTACTCTGAAAGAGAAAATGCTACCTTTGCTCTAAATTTGTTTTTAAAAATCCAAATAAGGTCTGAAAGCAAATTATGCCTGCAAAAAGATATTAACTTGGAAGAGTTAAAAATGCATTCTACTTTGCTTACTGCTAACCTTCCTAACAACTCTTACTAATTCGGAAGGGTCCAAACGTAATTAATGAACAGCAGACTGTAGGACACATACAGTTAAACAACAGTCATAATGGACACAACTATTTGCATTATCCTACTAATAGTATTTCACACCAACGTGTTGAATTTTTAACACGCATTTCGTTTCACTTCTGATATCCTCACCGGGACGCTGTGTGCGCGTGCAAAGAAACTTCATAGAGAAATGTGAATGCTTGAGCTGAATGTCTATAATTCAATGAATTCATTCTGCATTCTTGAGAAAACAACTCATTTTCTGATACAGTTGCCTGAGAAGCCCTTTGTATATTCATGTACGCTATGAACAACTTACTGTAATGTGCAATGTAACATATTTTGTCAAATGCTTTTGAAGTTCTAATTTCGTATATATTTGTTTCATTACACTTTATTCTCTGAGTGGCTTGACAGCCTTTAAAGAATTTTATACATCTATTTCAAACAAGCGAACAGTATTATGTATTCTCCCAATGCTTCCAATATTTTGAGTTTTACAACTGCGCCAGCCTACTGTATTTAATTTAAACAGCAGAATATAGGATTCAATAGGTAGAAGTGAAGTGTGCACTTGACAAGCAAAAGAAAATGAGGAAGAAAATAAACAGAACTAACACAAACGACAGTTCACCACTCTAGCATCAGATTAATCCGATGCACTGGCTGTGTCTGGATACTCTCAACTCACTAATCCATCCATCACAACTAACTGTGGATTCTATAACCGCAAGTCTAGAGAACAGCCAAGAAATGAATATGTAACTTAATTGTTGATGTGAATATAAAGATGACAAGCTTAATAAATATTTTTTTAAAAATAATGCATAGATAATTACTCCTTCATTACTTGAACAGCTACTTTTTTTTTTAATCACTTTGTATTGTAATCAACTAAACATTAAGGAAGAAAATTATTAATACTAAGTGACAAATAAATCCCACTTTCCACATTGCTAATTTCAAATGAAATGCTTGACATCTATTTTGCAAACAGCAATAATGTTTTGTGGAAGTTGAGGTTTTTTCACTTTTCAAATTTTCAAAAGACTATCTAGTCATTTAGATAAACACCACTATAATAGTCTATTTGATTTTTACTTGAGAATAAAAGAGCATAAAATACTTTTTTTTTGCTATTTATAATATAAAACAAAATCGAAAAATCCCAGTGGCATTAATAATCAATTCCTAAGTAAAATCTCCCACAAAGTTATGAAAGCTTTTATGTGTCAACCCCCTGCCCCGGGATATAACAGTAATTGGCTCTGAGTGATTACTGAGCCACATGACATTTTCCCCTTTAGATGAAACACTTGCATATGAAAACTACAGCACTCTTGCTTGCAGTGAACTCACAGCGTTTTCAAATGTAGATAGTAATTGAAAGTCAGACAAATCTACTTTAACCTTTCATGTAGAACAAGTTGGTCTTCAAACATTCTGTACCTACAGACACCATTACTTAAATTGGCGAAAGGAGCAGACAGCATTTACTCAAGCCTAGTTTATTAAGCTTTCTACGTCTTTACCTTGAAGTTACTAAACATACATTCATGATATACAATCAGGACTATTCATTCACGGTTATAAGGTATTAATTTCTAAGTATTTCTAAGTACAAAAGTAAAAAAGAACAGAAATTGTCAACTGAAAGAAGGCACTTCAGAAATATTTGAGGAACTTGCCTCCTGAAATATTTTATAAAGTCAGTGATTATGAGATGAAACCATTGAGAATTTGTCATTTTTTTTCCTGACAATCAGACCTAAATTTGCTCACTGAAAGCAGCATTATGCATTCAGGTTCCTCACAGGCAGGAGAGAATCACATTGGTTGAGCTACTTTCCTTAACAACACCTACTTCTTAATCTCATTAGGTATCATAGATATGGACTTCTGACAATACAAACCAAATCATCTCAGAAATATAATGAATGTAAAGGGCAGGGAGTGTTTACTCAAACTTTACTGTTAACAAATTTTATCACTTATCCCTGAGCAGTTTGTATTATTCTTACCAAGAGATAGGAAATGTGGTATGTAACTTATTGACAAAAGTGAACTAACTGTAATATTTTGAATTAATTAGATTACTAAGTCGTCATAGGTCAGGTACTTTTACATAGCTGATAGAGAAATACAGCTCTTTATAAGAACAAATGAAATTGGGAGAATTTCAGAAAGGGACATTTTCAAATCTGATGAATTTTCAATGGATTTGATGGCGTTGTATAAAAACATACACATGCAGTTTCTCAAAATTGAAACATTTTCCTCCTTCATGTTGCTAAACTGACTCCACTCTTTACAACATGCATTTAGGTAAAAATTACTTACTACAATTTTCTTCATCAGAATTATCACCACAGTCGTTTTGGCTGTCACATCTCCAATGGTCAGGAATACAGTTGTTGTTCTTGCACTGGAATTCATGAGGCCCACATGTTTTTTTATCTGTAATTAAGATGAATTTCATCTTCATTTATATCATTGCAGACACAGGATCAAAATGGTAGACTTCTACTATATTGCTAGATACATTTAAGAACATTTTCTAGCATTGTCTCTTTATACTTGTGAAGAAAGGCTGGATTGTTGTGAGTCTTTTTAGTTTATCTAAGTGTAGTCTAACGTTATGATTACCACTTGAATGTTATCGTTATCATTTTATTCTGTTTTTACCAAGCGCAAAGGAATATTTAATTATTTTTTAATGCTAAATATCTTGCAAGTTTGTAAGGCTCTCTCTTCTTCACAAATCTGAAAGCTTTATTCTTCCCTCTGAGTCAGATGACCTCTTGCAGCACGTTATACTTGGCAGTGTTGTAAAACCAGATTTGCTTGTCTTATGTTTCCTCCTCCACATTAATGAGAAAATAAGGTAAACTCTAGGATACTAGAACTAAGATATAACAAAGAGGAAGGCTTGGGAAGGCTGTACAACAAATATCCGAACTTTGAGAAAGATTGATTTACTCAAGTTGAAGGAAGTAGCGCAAGGCTTAGTTTTTTTTTTAATTCTGAAATCCTGAAAAGTACACAGGGGCCCACACACATTTTATGGCTGCTGTCCTCAACACTAAAGCACTTTCCAGATTTCTTAAAATGAGATCATCTTAAAACACCAATGTTCAGGTAGGAATGGTACAAAGGCAAAGAAGTACGTACTGATAACTCAGTTCTCATATGTCCCTCTTCAAATTACTATTAAGAGATTCATTGATCTACTGTAACAGGCAAATGTCCCTTCTCAGAAATTCAGGACAGCCTGACGTAGCTGCTGGCTGGTTGGAGTTCATCTTTTGTGCATATGGAACTAGGAATTTGTTTTAGAAATAATCCTAAATGAGCATGAACAAAATAGGACAAAGGCTTAAATGGAAAACAAAAACTAACCAAATATCAAAATATTACATATGCACCCTAAAAGTATTTTGATTAAAATAGTCTACATGAATCAAAACACTATTTTGTCACTAATTGCACTGCATTGCCGTTTAGGGATTTTAATTTCATATATATGCACATTTGTGCATGTGTGTGTGTGTGCGTGCCTCAGAGGGATAAAATCCCAAATGAAAAGAAATTCTCTTTTGATTGAGCTGTTCTAGGGCTTGGCAGGCTTTTACTGAGGCTGGGTATAGAAAATTATAAGGCTGCTGAAGGAATTTAAGTTTATACAACACATCCTTCAAATGTCTCAAAGAACATGTTTTTCATCATCAGATAAAAACCCACTTTGACCCTTTAGGCTAAAAATAAAATTAATATTTTAAAAAAGGGAGGAAGTAGAAAGTAGTCATACTAACTTTGACAGATTATGCTAATAAACCCTGAAACACAAAAAACTTTAGATTATAATCACTTTTCAAGACCACACAGAGTTTTCTTCAGATTCTAACTGAAACTAGGCCTTTTTTTTGATGTAAGTTATTGAAGTTGTGAGCAAGCATTACCATAATCTAATGACTTCTTTTAATTGCCTGGAGAGAAACCATGAATTAACTCTACCTATTGTTCTTTGCAAAACATCATACACTCATCAATAAAAGGGCATTCCCAAATTCTACTTTAATTGTCTGAGTCAGAAAGTAACCACAGAAGACTAAACACATCCAGACTACTACTAACAAATTTACTCAACATAGTAACTCCAATAACACACTGTAGCAGATGTTGACTAAGCAAAATACACAAGACTATGCAGCACTTCAGTAAAAGAGATTACCCTTTATACAAGTTTTGCATTGTAAGCATTTTAGACCTGAACTATAAACCATAACAAGTTATTATTAGCATTGAGATATGCAGGTCTTTATTATACTCATCTTGCAGCTTCAGAATTTAATTCCATCAAACTTTGTTCGTAAAAATAACTGTCTTCAAATTTAAAAAAAAAAACAACCAAACACCACCACAACAAAACACAGAAGACCAAACCATGTTAGAACTACTGCTATAATAAGGTCATGTAAATATATTTCAAATGCTAAAATTAAGGAAAACTTTAAAATGTGATTAAACTCACACTTTGTCAAGGCTTAGCTGTTCTATGTGTACACAATCACGTGTGGTATAGAGGTTGTGCATATGGATAAATTGTTTTGTCTCCTCCAACACAAAAATTAAGAGTACTATATGCAGTCAGCAGATATAAAATAAAACCATAGTTGTTTCTTCAAGGAGGTGTGTAATTAAGTAGTGGAACTCCTTGTTGCAGTACGTTGTGAAAACTTCAAAAGGGTTAAAAGAGACTGAAATATATCAAGGATTACTGCATACAGAGACAGAGTTGACTCACAGTATCTCTGACTCTCAAATTGTTAGAGGCTGGAAGAGTATCCCAGGGAAGTTTCATTACAGGCCTGCTTTGCTTGCATATTCTTGCCTAGAGACTAGCTTTCGGTCACTGCCACAGACAGAATAAAGGGGAAGATGAGTCTTAGATATGAACCAGGATAGCCAGTTGTACACATTACGACTGAAAAAAAAATATTTAACTTGGGATTGCAGACAATGCACCTCTATACTACTCAAGTGTTTGAGGAATTTGGACATTATTCTTTCTATTGGCTAAAATGGTGAATCACTGTGAAGTACCTATTACGAATACAATTTTTCCTGGTCAAAAGATTTTAGGGTTTTTTTTGTTTTGTTTCTTCTCTTTGCTTTTAAACTTTGTGACTTGAAGATATTATTAGGTGAATTATTTAAAGTCCCTTTGTGCCTTATCAGTTGGGCTTGCATGGATTACTCAAAATATAAATCCACGCTTTGGAAGCTTGGAAAGTTGTCTGCATTGGAAAGAAGTGGCATGCTGGAGGTGGAGGTGAGGGGGTGCACTGCAGAAGAAAGCACCTATGAAGTGGCTCAAAAGGTGAGTAGTATGAGGGTAGTTCTGTAATAGCCCAGAAGAGGATATAAAGAGTCTCTGTGGGTAAAACTTCATCTTTGCACTCACTGTTTCTTCAAGCTAAATGATTTCTTGGATTATAACTTCTCTCCAGTTGATATGGTTCATTAGTTTCCCCTTCTTGACAATTCAAATGATAGTTCTGGATTTTAAGTATTGAGGAAGAGTTCATTTTCCTAGGCATGTTTACCAGCTCCAACATTTTCACATATGTCCTTGTGTCAATAGCTTGAAACATAGCCATGGAAATTTGGCTGTATCTCAGTGCTACAGTCTGTAATTTTATTCCTGTATGGCATGTAGGGCATGTAACTCCCTGCAGTTCTCAGAAAGAAGCAAAAGTTGGTCATGTCAAGTTTGAATCTGCTCTGGACAGCCAGTCTTAACCAACACAATCTGCAAATCATTCTACTTTTCACTATGAACTCCAGCAGCAACAAAGCAGGCAGAATAAATTGACAGAAACTGGCTAACACTGAGGAAAATCAAGAGAGCCACTCTATTCTAAATGAGATGCTCAATTACAGCCCCTGCCAATAAAGTAGTTGTGTATTATGAAGTCTATAGACTACTCACATCAAGGCTACCATTCAACAAGAACTGAATGAGCCAGATAGAGATATCATATCAGATAGGTATTACCATACAATGAAAGAGGACATATTAAGTGGGATGTTTATTTCCTTTTGCTAGTTTTTTCAAAAACGTCAAGTTACAGCAATATATTCATAGCATACTCACCACAGTTAGCTTCATCTGATCCATCAGCACAATCTGGGTCTTCATCACATACCCACAGCTTAGAAATGCAGTGCTTTGTTGTTTTACACTGGAAATGCTCTGGAGAACAACTGTTTTCAGCTTTAAATGAAAGGATGACAAATTAAAAGTCGAAAATTTCTACTAATAATCAAAATATTTCTCTTAAAGAAAATATAACAAGGATTCAAAAGTCAGAAACTGGGTATCTCTAGCAACACTTAAGTAATATCTGTAAGAAAACACCATTCAGGGTTTATATTTTTTATTACTTCTGTCTTTTTATATACTATTATGAATATAACAGTAAGGTCAAAAGAATTTAACAAACAGTCTATTGTGATATCCTTTAGCAACAAATAGATTTAACATCAATATTATCAAACCACTTTAGTAAAAAACCAGTCAGATTCATTTTTTTCTAACTTCCTAAACCACCAGATATAAAACCCATAAAACAGTCTGAAAGGCTAAGGCAGCTCTCAACGCTTCAATCAGAAAGCTAATCACAATCATAAAATTCGGTGAAAATCTCTCGTTAAAAGAGGCCATGAGTAAGTTGTGAGAGAAGTTTGACAATTATTTCATTTTATCACTTTAGCAGAACAATTTTTTGAATGAATCCTACACGCAAGACAAAGATGCAGCAACTCTTCATCCTTTTCTTTCAGGATGCTTTAAGTTAAAGTTTAATTGCTTTAACTTCAGAACAGCCCTCTGACAACAAAAAAAAATCCTCAGTGTACTCACATGGTACTAGACCAACTCCCTCACAAGCATATATGCCAGATCTTACTATTTCTTAAACTCATAGGAGTACAGAGCCAAGATGAATAAAGGACATGTATCTAGAGTGAAATGTGAGCAAGCTACTTGTGATCACAGAATTGTTCATGTTGGAAAAATCCCTTCAGCTCTTTGAGTCCACCCGTTAACCCAGCACTGCCAGGTCACCACTAAGACATGTCCCTCAGCACAACATCTATACATCTTTTAAATCCCTCCAGGGATGGGGACTCCACCACTGTCCTGGACAGCCTGGGCCAGGACTTGATAATCCTTTCTGTGAAGAAAGTTTTCTTAATATCCAACCTAAACCTTCCCTGGCACAACTCGAGGCATTCCTCTTGTCCTATCAGATGCATAAGGATTTCTTTAGAGTTAAGCATATGTACGAGAACCTCCAAATTGTCCTAAACTGAACTGACCACAGATGGAAAACAGCATGATCTATTCTCTGACAGTGATTTGCTATGTGAATGTTTGTCCCACTTTTACCTAGGGAACTCCATCAGGTTTCTAACAAACTTGCCTGTCTCTGTTGGAGAGCAGTTTGCTCCTTGATACGATCATGCTTGTTTCCTGGGTTTGGCAAGATGAAAACTTTAGGTCTGTTAAAAGTTGTTGTACTATTTCTTTCAGTGTCATGCTGCCATACATAAATTTACACTGCTGGAATTAAAAACCATTTAATAACTAGAATAACCGCTAACTATGCTTCTAAAAGATAATACTGAATCTCAGCTAGGACACCTCACCAAGGGATTTGAAAGTGCTTTACAAGGAAGAACAGCATATATATCTCCATTTTACATATGGAAAGCCTCAAGTATGAAATGTGCCTTTTTCAAGGTCACTTGCTATATAAAATGAAACAGTGGTAGAACTGAACAAAAGGCTTGTATCTTATGAATCTTAGTCCAGGGAAATTCGAATGAAATAGATAATCTCATCTGTTATCTGTCTTGTGACAGGAGTCCAAGTCAATATGAACTTTGTGGTAGACCTACTTAAAACTTTCCCGTTTTGTAATCTCCCCAAAGGCAACTGAAGAGTTTCCAGAAGCCACAATCAAGGTTTTATTAAAATATAAACTCGCACACTTAACTTTCTTAAGAGCTAATAAAGTCTAGGTAAGGCAGAACAGAAATAAAAAATGTATATAATTAACCTCCCCACTCCCCACTGTGTCTTTGCAGGTAGGTTGATGGCTGAGTTTCAGAAAACTGAAATGCTTGCTTTATGTCACAGCAGACTGTCCTATCCCCACTAATCCCTAGGAAGCTTTCAACTCCATCACTGCTGATCCTGACCCTTTCCCTCCCACAGTCCCAGAGCACTCCTGTACTGCAGACTCTGCTGCTCTGATTTAATTTCTGTCAGCTACACCTCAAGGTTTTGGGAACCTTCCATATACCCTGTGCAGTTCTTTGTAACAAAAAAAAAATAAAAATGCAATCTCCTCTATCTTCCACAGGAGTTTACCTGACTCCACTTAATCAGTTTTCATAGAAATGGAACATGCAAACCAACATATAATGCTGTCTGTCAGAGGCTACAGCTCTGCTGAGCTGTTTGGAAGGCAGCCTTTAAACATGACCACCAACAAGGTCTTTGTAGCCTTCACAATTCTTGAAGGCCATGTTTTTTTTGCAGAAACGCAGCACATGCAAACCTCAGGAGAGCTAATTCAGGAAATAGGAATAAGCACCTTAGATCAGCAGTAGATCTGAATTGAGTGAAGGACAGAGATGTTTCAAGACAGTACACCATCATTTTAATTACAAAATGATCAAAGACTCAAGTTATTCAATACATTTCTGTTCTAAATCTGAACATATTTTCTCTACTTCTATCTGAGAAATATGGAGTGAAAATGAATTTATGAAAAGTAAGATATATTAAAAGCTCAGTAAATGGAAATCGTTATATAGGTAAAATAATGAAAAAGTCATCGAAGAAAAGGAAATAGAAAAGGTAGAAAACTCCATCAAAGAAAAAGGATGTAGAAGTAAAAGGAGCTATGGATCTACATATTTTCTAATAAAAGACACAGAAAAGTATCTTTTTCCACTGAAATGTGTTGCTGCAAGGCATGGCAGATGAAAGCCTCAAGAAGAAGTCATTTGTGATGTGGTTAAGAGTAAAATGGGTGTTTCAGTCTAAGTCAAAAACCCAATTAAATGCCTGAAATTAACTGTTTACATACCCCTCTTTTATGCAATGTCTTTAAAATATTAAGCTAATAAATGACATTCTAGCTTGTTCTCTTATATGAAGCATTGTATGTCCCATGGATTAAGTGCTTTGAGTGTTCCTCAAATTATTTTACGTAGAGAACATCTATGGTATTTTACATATTTTACTTCAGTTCCTTTTTTAAAACCAGTTACAGTCATCAGAGTAACATTTTCTAAACATAACTTACGACAGTCTTTTTCATCTTCTTCATCACCACAATCATCCTGTCCATTGCATCTCAGATTTATTGGAATACATTTCTGATTCTTTGTGCACTTGAACTGACCAGATAGACACACATGTGTGTCTGTAAGTTAAAGGAATAAAAATACCAAGTTAAAAAGATTAATTTTTGAAGACTAAAAATTTTAAAATTAAAATGGTAAAAAGAAGAAAAATACAGTTTCTTGACAGACTCTAAAGCATGGCATTTATATCGGTTTAGCATGTTTCTCAAGGCTATAATGTATATAAATCACCTACCACAGTTCAGTTCATCAGAATTGTCCCCACAATCATTCTCTCCATCACAGATAAAAGCTGGAAGAGCACAAAGTCCAGTTCCACACTGAAAACGTCCTGGCTGACATCTGAATTCAGCTAAGAAAAAAGAAACCTGCTTATGAACACTACCAGAGGAATGGTTAACGTATCAACAGTGCTGGTCTTCCCCTATGGACCAAGAAAAAGAACTTACAGACTTTTGTCTTTGCCCATATAATCTCAATCTGAGTAGATATCAGTAACTAAAATGTACAGGTACCATTGCCAAATTAATTTTGAAGTCTGAGATTTGAAATTTGCATAACTATAGTCATACCTTACTAATGATACAGAGTGCAGCCCTCCACTGGTTGATGTTTACTATTAGCTCAACAGAGACTTGCAATTTAGGATCTAAACACTTTGGTTCAAGACTGCATTTAAGAAACACTATCCCACTCTAATTCTATTTTCCATGAAAGGTCTAACATTGTTCCTTCTCACAGCCATTGCTATTTGAGTGAATGAGCAATTATGCACCTCTATAGTAATGTTTTACATAAACATAGTGTAGCTTAAAATGTAATCTTATGTAGAATGATTACACATATTAAAGCTTGCTTCAGAGGCCTCTGCAGTAGAAAAAGAGGACTAATTATAAAACTAAAATTATGGGTGAGCGATTCCAATGCAAAAACCCACAGTATTAAATTAACTGTTACTTAACTGGAAGACTGTAGAACACAGTAGAACATCTTGTGTATACAAATTTAAGCAAAGAAAGTAAGATTTTTTAATTATTTTTTTTTTGATTTATGTAGATTAACATAATAGTACTGAAGTAGTCAGTGACTGGGACTGAAAAATAGTATCATCAACACATACTGTTTCTGAATCCAGTTGGAAAGGTACTTTCCTGAAAAGTAAACTTACAGTCAGCTGCCATCACAGCAACCACCCTTAAGGATGCTGAAAACATCACTGAATTCCAGTTGTCTACCATTCAATGAGGGAATACTACAGTAACCTGCTGTTTGGACTACGGGAGGCTGTCGAGAAATGTGCTATATCCGCACAACCTTCAGGATATTGTGTCAAAGTTACGCAGGATGCACGAAAAACGTTCGTTGCATAAAAGTGTTCATCCTGGTGGGGTGAGATTTAGATCTCCAAACTTCACTTTGACAGTATTTATAAAACTATAAAATGAAAATATTTATATAATACATGTTGTGAAAAACACACAGAATCTTAGGAGGAAACACACGGAGAACATCGTTGTTCAGAAAATTGCACTAAAAAATAATGCGTAGCTGAACTTTTATAATTGCAATGAAACATCAGAAAACGAGATTAGAATTCCATGTTTCTATTCTATACAAAAATAAACTCAATAAAACTGGTAGAGTTCTGTATTTATATATAAAAATCAGCAATCTCAGAGCATAGCTTTAAAATGAAAATCTTTTGCAAAAATGTAACTGGAATCAAGTAAAAGTTTAAAACATGAAAACCATGATCTTCCAAAGACCTTAAAAGACCCTTAGTAGACATGACTTAATGAAAATCTTTTACAGGTAGACAAACAAGAGCCTGCATTCCTTCTGAATTTGACAGAGACCAAGGAAAAGAAAAACAGTGCTGCAAACAAAAGCATTCCAAAAAATCCCCTTTCTGACGCTCCTGAAGCATGATATTTGATTTGGACTCTACTGCCAAAGCTGTGTTCCTAAGTCAGAAAGCACTTACGGCATTCCTCAGGCTCGTCAGAGCCATCTCCACAGTCATCGACAGTGTCACATTTCCACCAGAACGGAATGCATTTGTCAGTTTTGCAACGGAACTGTAAAAGGAAGGAAAGAGGGAAGAACAGCGTTGCTATGGATATTTATTTTATCTTAAAACAAGAATAGTACAGTTCATGAAAAAAACAGATTCGCTGCGTAAGTCATTGTTCCATTAATCAACTCTGGTTGCTAATTTTACAAAACTTATTTTTTAAATACTCTTTTTTTTGAGAAGTTTTGCACTGACATTTCCACTGATACAAATCATTGCAGTTTCAATGACACTGCTACACTGACTTACAGCACCCACGACAGAAACCTCTCACTGCATTTTGCTGCATTCTATAATTTGGTTCTTTAAGACCACTTCAATTCTTAAACTTTTTGTGGGCTGTTGAAGCAGAGTTAATGTTATTTTTCCAGATAAACTAAAACACTTGTAGTTACAGAAAAGAGCCTTAACGTGCAGTGTTGTACTTGTATATAGTATTGCTTCTATTGTTTGTATGAAATGAGAAAAATAGAAGCTAGGCCTTCCAGTCTTTCAAAAGGATAAAATATTTGTACAAAAAAAAAGAAAATTCCTTTGTAAGACCGTGGCAGTGCCTCGACTCTGAGTTCAGGCAACTCTACCTTTTTCTCACTGAAAGGGGACTGCAAACAAAAGAGAGCAGAAATTACTTGAAGCCATCTTCTAGGGGTAAACCTAAAATCAGAATTCATTAAGTGGCTAATGGCAGGGAGAAAAATCTGGATAGTTTATCACCAATTTTTAAGATATGTTCTGTTAACTACCTGGTGTATGTATGAGCACCAAAAGGAAGGGAACAGAATGTGACCAGGCATAGTATTTTAAAAATGGGAAGAAATGAAAATCATGGATTATTCAATAAAGCTGTACTTAAAAAGTATATTACATCTGGTGCATTAGCTCAGCTTTATCTTTTCTGCCAAGAAAATTTAGGGTTTCATAGTCATTTATGTAATAAGACCTACAACTGGAGCTACATCATTCTTGTACCACATTGAGGGACATGTTGTGTAACAGGTCTGGTTTGAAAAGCAGCTATTCTAAACTGTGAAACTGCTCAACAAAGAAAGGTCTGCATCTTGGAGTAGCTCAGCAGTAGGCCTCCAAATGTAGGAGACAAACAGAAACTTAGGCAATTGTCATTCTTACTATTTTCTACTTGGTAATGTAGCCTTCCTGCTCCTTGTTATAAGGTGCCAGCCTCCTTCTGCTCACAAGGGACTTCAGGCTGCTAAAATGACCTTATGAATTTAGTTCCAGGAAACGGGCACTAACTCTTAGATGCTATTATGTGCTGCCTGAAAACGCTCGCATTCCCTTTTAAACTGGGGAGCCAGACACTCTGCAGAACCAGAGGTCAAAGTCATACAGCTGTGCTTGGAATGGCTTGAGCTTTGGTGTTCTAGAGTCTGCTATGTTTTGTACCACACAATTTCTCATGTCAGATTAGTCATCAAG